>NQII01006162.1:3709-73761 GCA_002778355.1 Clitarchus hookeri
TTTTTTTTTTTTTTTTTTTTTGAGCCTGTGTAAGTTAGTTCTGAAATTCGCAGGAGTTGACTTGTGGCAGAGCTGTTCCTCCCACCGTCAGTTTTACGTGGCTTGCTCGCGTGTAAGTTCACCGCTCAGCCTGGTCCTTTTGGCGCCACCCTCTGAAATGGCAAATAACATTCTTTACAAAGAAGTATTGTAAAAAGCCTAACTTACATGTTAACACGGCCGATTACATACAAAAAATCCCATCTTAACAGCCACAATTCTCTTATTTTCGGACTTGCTTTTTATTCCACTTTCTATTTTAAAGTGTGTATTCTATTTTAAAGACATATTATTTTTTAAAAAAATATTGTTACGAAAACACGAATTATACGCAAACAAAGTCACGGGCAAAAACTACTTCAATATAATAATGAAATATCTCTACAATAGGTGGTCCTTTTTGTAATGCTTGAACTCTATAACGCTCTAAAGCTTTCAAAATCCACTCTCAATTTGCAGTGTTCCAGACAGCGTAATTATTTTTTAAAAATGCTTTTAGTCATTAATAGGGACAGGTATACTTTGCGAAAATATTTATGGTCATGCTAGACTTCAATATAACTACGTCCACACCCACAACTTCCTTTGGTTATTGGCCGCAATAANACTACGTCCACACCCACAACTTCCTTTGGTTATTGGCCGCAATAAACAAAGGAACGCTGTAGAATTGCTTGCAGAACCCTGGCATCTAGCATGCGCAGAAATCTTTTCGCGAAAATCACGTGTCCCTACCAATAAGTTTGGTCAAATACAATTGGAAGGTAGCGACATAACGAAACGTCATGAAAACCGCCGCATTTATCTGAAAAAGTTAGATGGATTCATTTTACATCAAATATTTTATATACAGAACCTGTTCTAATTTTATATATATATATATATATATATATATATATATATATATATATATAGACCTGTTTAACCAATTATAATCTTGCAAATAAAAATATACGGCCCAATAAACTTTAAAATGGTGGCCAATAAATACAAACAAAATTAGTTTATGGAGATAGTTAATTTATATAATATCCACCAGGACACGAATTGCTGTTATAGATTTAAAATTTAGTTAAGAAGTAAAACTAAATCACAAATACTTATATTATTCCTTCCTGTAATTGGCTGCATAGTGACATAACAAAATTATCCCACTTAATGTTGAAATAAAAATCTGACTAGGTACGTAAAGTAAAACAACTTTGAAAGTGTGACATAGTTTCAAACACATTCACAATTACTTGACCAAATTTGTTTGATTGAACATTTGTTGGCTGTTAATTTTGTTGTTAAAAATATATTTCAAGAAGAAAATATGTCTGTGTGACAGGAGCCATGAGTGGTTTTATAATTTGGTGGGCTCGACTTCTAGTATGCAGACATTCTCCGTTTTCGTGTCATAATTTGAGTTATACAGTAATTATTAAAAATTTCTTACTATCAAAAATTTAAATTTTACAAGATTTTAAAAATATTTTTGTACTTTTGCTAAGTGTTATTTGGTAGCCGTAAAAAGGCAAGAACGTACTGATATCTTAAAGTTAATATCATCCTGTTTGCAACAAAATTATACGACGATAGTTCGGATTTTGTGTGTGTACGGCAGAGTAAGGCAAATAGCTAAACTTTTATAGCAACTGTTTTTAAGTTTTATTTCAAAAAACTGAAATCAGCAGGAAATGAAAGAATCCTATATAGTGGGGCTCACGGGTGGATACAGTAAAGAGGGACAAGTAAGGGGGGGGGGGATGAGTCACAGGGGACAAACCTATACATTCACGTCTTAAAACTGAAACGAAGTAATATCAGAATCGTTTTAAATGCTGATTTTATTTGATTAATTCAATATTGTTTCCTACAATTACGATGAGACTGTACCTCCTCCCATACCACGAATCGAAATTCTAGACCTAAATCTGTACAACGGGAAAGTGACTACCCCCTCAACACCCACCCCCCGCTCTCCAAATCGAAAGTCTATATTCGCTCCTGAGAGTGACGTTAATCATATTGGGTTTTTTTTTTTTTTTTTTCGTGATTATTAATGTGTTTAAAGACAAATAATACATCTACATTCCGTACATTATCTAACTAACTAGCTATTGATCTTACCCTGCAGTACAAACAAAAACATCTACGAACTCATAATTATGTTACAATGTCGATTCTGCCAAACGTTGGTACGGCTGATATTGTGACATAATTATGGGTTCGTGGTTTGGTTTTTATGCCAGTACTGCAACGTAAAGTCAATAGCTGGTTGGCTATGGACGTACTTTCAAAATTTTCAGGTTTAGAAACACACATAAGTACGAAAAACCAGGAATCCATTATTGCAGGTGAAGTTCATCCTAAACGCTGTTCCCGCCTTGAAGACCGTGTCAAAAACGTGTGCCTTACGACCGACACGTTAGTTGCAGCATTGCCACGTCACCTCGCCTTTATCTAATTGGAATACCACATGTTTGCTACATTGGTTTCTGGACCTCTCATGTCGTTTTTCTCGTAAACTAAGTATCGTACACATTTTTACCCAATATTTTTCTACTTAATTTTGATCACAGATTTGTGTTGTGCAGTCCGTATCTACGAATTACCTGATAACCTGTATAGCTACTACAGGGTTGGACAATCCATAGGCCAGGTGAAGCAGCTGCTATAGTCCACTCACGGTTACTTCCAACTTTTCTAAAGCCCTGCTGAAGTTCTACTTCCAGGACATTCGTCCGTCACATGTAAGCAAAACGTAACCGGGTCTAGAAAATTACACCAGAGGGACAGCGCGCCGAATTCGTGCGCACTCAGTGTAATGTGATACTTTGTGCCTTCGGTATAATTTTCTAAACTCGGTCAAGCTTTGTTTGCAATGAGGCGGAGGAATATCCTGGAAGTCGAACTTAAAAAGGGCTTCAGGAAAGTTGGAAGTAACCGTGAATGGACTATACTGTAAGCTCCATGTTTCAAACCCTTGTATAATTTCGGCGAATGTTTTCCAAAGAATTGCTTGTAGAACGCAATCGTGTCTTCCTGTGCGCGGGTGAGAGCCCGCCGGGAGGCGAACCCGGGTGCTGGTGAAATGCTCATGTGTGTGTGTGTGTGTGTGCTGGTGTTGTGTGCGCGGTGTTGAGGTGTGTGTTCGACTGTGTCGACAGACGTGGGCGTGAACGGCGACGCTAGCAACGACGACCGTAGCGTGAGCACGGACGCCGCGGCCCACGACGGCGACTCCAGGGACTCCGACAGGGAGGCGCTCAATCTGGTGAGTGGACACTCCTCTCTCTCTCTCTCTCTCTCTCTCTATCTCTCTCTCTCTATCTATCTCTCTCTGTATGCTACTGGCTTGTCCACGGGAAACTGGCCACTTTTTAAAGCCTTACTCAAGATCTACTTGTATGCACGTTGTGTATTCTTACACAGTATCTATAGAGATGATGGTTTATCGCGGGAAAAGTTTACTGTTTTCTAGGATTCAACGTACTGTAAACATGTCCGACAGCTGCAAATAACTTAGTCGAGTCGAAACCGTGTTCCATCCAATCATAAAAGAATAAACTAGGTAGAGTGTTATCGAAAATATGTTGGCTCAAGAAATTTCGCGATTTTCCATTATCTCTAAACATGTCATCAGCCTAATCACTTTATTCATGCGTCGGCCAAGTGAAACATATAAAATAATTTTTAAATTTTTTTTTTTAATTTTTTAGTTCTTACATATACAAGCATAAAAAAACGAAAATAAATCAAAATAAATCATTCCACTATTCACACATATTTACATAACACTTTTAATTCAACTTTAAGACATCAAACTTCTTTTATGCTGTTTGACTAGCTAGTCCGGGAGCTTGGTTGGGGCGCCTGCCAGCCCTCTTAATCGCTTGTCCGTCCAAAAACCAGATGACGTTGGACACGTGCTAGTACTGGTCGAAAATTCGCAAATATAGTATATCATTTTTCTCCAAAAAAANAGTCACAGGGGACAAACCTATACATTCACGTCTTAAAACTGAAACGAAGTAATATCAGAATCGTTTTAAATGCTGATTTTATTTGATTAATTCAATATTGTTTCCTACAATTACGATGAGACTGTACCTCCTCCCATACCACGAATCGAAATTCTAGACCTAAATCTGTACAACGGGAAAGTGACTACCCCCTCAACACCCACCCCCCGCTCTCCAAATCGAAAGTCTATATTCGCTCCTGAGAGTGACGTTAATCATATTGGGTTTTTTTTTTTTTTTTTCGTGATTATTAATGTGTTTAAAGACAAATAATACATCTACATTCCGTACATTATCTAACTAACTAGCTATTGATCTTACCCTGCAGTACAAACAAAAACATCTACGAACTCATAATTATGTTACAATGTCGATTCTGCCAAACGTTGGTACGGCTGATATTGTGACATAATTATGGGTTCGTGGTTTGGTTTTTATGCCAGTACTGCAACGTAAAGTCAATAGCTGGTTGGCTATGGACGTACTTTCAAAATTTTCAGGTTTAGAAACACACATAAGTACGAAAAACCAGGAATCCATTATTGCAGGTGAAGTTCATCCTAAACGCTGTTCCCGCCTTGAAGACCGTGTCAAAAACGTGTGCCTTACGACCGACACGTTAGTTGCAGCATTGCCACGTCACCTCGCCTTTATCTAATTGGAATACCACATGTTTGCTACATTGGTTTCTGGACCTCTCATGTCGTTTTTCTCGTAAACTAAGTATCGTACACATTTTTACCCAATATTTTTCTACTTAATTTTGATCACAGATTTGTGTTGTGCAGTCCGTATCTACGAATTACCTGATAACCTGTATAGCTACTACAGGGTTGGACAATCCATAGGCCAGGTGAAGCAGCTGCTATAGTCCACTCACGGTTACTTCCAACTTTTCTAAAGCCCTGCTGAAGTTCTACTTCCAGGACATTCGTCCGTCACATGTAAGCAAAACGTAACCGGGTCTAGAAAATTACACCAGAGGGACAGCGCGCCGAATTCGTGCGCACTCAGTGTAATGTGATACTTTGTGCCTTCGGTATAATTTTCTAAACTCGGTCAAGCTTTGTTTGCNATTCGTGCGCACTCAGTGTAATGTGATACTTTGTGCCTTCGGTATAATTTTCTAAACTCGGTCAAGCTTTGTTTGCAATGAGGCGGAGGAATATCCTGGAAGTCGAACTTAAAAAGGGCTTCAGGAAAGTTGGAAGTAACCGTGAATGGACTATACTGTAAGCTCCATGTTTCAAACCCTTGTATAATTTCGGCGAATGTTTTCCAAAGAATTGCTTGTAGAACGCAATCGTGTCTTCCTGTGCGCGGGTGAGAGCCCGCCGGGAGGCGAACCCGGGTGCTGGTGAAATGCTCATGTGTGTGTGTGTGTGTGTGCTGGTGTTGTGTGCGCGGTGTTGAGGTGTGTGTTCGACTGTGTCGACAGACGTGGGCGTGAACGGCGACGCTAGCAACGACGACTGCAGCGTGAGCACGGACGCCGCGGCCCACGACGGCGACTCCAGGGACTCCGACAGGGAGGCGCTCAATCTGGTGAGTGGACACTCCTCTCTNCGACAGGGAGGCGCTCAATCTGGTGAGTGGACACTCCTCTCTCTCTCTCTCTCTATCTATCTCTCTCTGTATGCTACTGGCTTGTCCACGGGAAACTGGCCACTTTTTAAAGCCTTACTCAAGATCTACTTGTATGCACGTTGTGTATTCTTACACAGTGTGTATAGAGATGATGGTTTATCGCGGGAAAAGTTGACTGTTTTATAGGATTCAATGTACTGTAAAACATGTCCGACAGTTGCAAATAATTTAGCCGAGTCGAAACCGTGTTCCATCCAATCATAAAAGAATAAACTAGCTAGTGTTATCGAAAATATGTTGGCTCAAAAATGTTCGCGATTTTCTATTATCTCTAAATATGTCATCAGCCGGATCACTTTGTCCATGCGTCGGCCAGGTGAAACCTATAAAATAATTTAAAAAGCATTTATTTTTTAGTTCTTACACTTACACGCATAAAAAACTAACATAAATCAAAATAAATCATTCCACTATTCACACATATTTACATAACACTTTTAATTCAACTTCAAGACATGGAACTGCTTTTCCGCTGTTGTTACCAACTTAACCGAGCGCATACTCGTTAAAATACGTTCAGGCAGGGGCAGTGAGATTCTTCTAAGGTTGATTTTAAAAGTGCTCAATTAACCGTGAACAGCCTACAATGAACGAGGAGCCGTGTTGTTCCCTTATCGGGAAGGTTGATGCTGGTGTGCCTTTTGGGAAAATCCAAAAGTGTCAAAGTTAAGGAAGAAGGGGCACGGACCGGCCTGAGAAGGACCCGTTTGAGGTTCCCTCAGAAGTTTGACTAGCTAGTCTGGGAGCTTGGTTGGGGCGCCTGCCAGCCCTCGTTAATCGCTTGTCCGTCCAAGAACCAGATGGCGTTGGACACGTGCTAGTACTGGTCGAAAATTCGCAAATATGGTATGTAATTTTTCTCCAAAAAAAGAAAAGGAAAATATGCCCAGTATGGCAGGTTAGCTATGCCCAGTGGTGCAGAAGGCAAACAAAGATAATGTTTAGAATAAATAAAAATGACACACTCTGGATAGCCTATAGATATGTGAAGTCCCGTTTTGTAATATTNCAAGGCGAACCGGGTCCAATCCCGGCCAGGTCACTCCCGGATTTTCGCATATGGGAATCGTGCCGGACGATGCCGCTGGTCGGTGGGTTTTCTCAGGGATCTCCCATTTCCCCTGCCCTTTCACTTGCTACTCCATACATCAATCACCCTCATCGGCTCTCAAGACCTCGCTATTAAGAGCCGCCCAAATCTCTTCCCGGCCCTCCTACTGTACTTACACAGTGCAGAGATTGTGTGGCATTCCCTAAATATTCTAAGTATCGTTGTTTCCTTCAGCAACACTGTATTTTCACACGCGCGGTGTCTGTATGATTTACGCTGAGTTGAGGTAAACATATACTAAGTAAAAAGACATGGTTGTAGGAACTAGTTCAGCTAATATATATTTGGTGCTGATACAATCTTAAACATAGTTAAACGAAGATAACAATAACAATACCAGTATGATTTAATTATTGCGCGGTTTGTCTTTTACCTCTTACACTATAGTGCACATCATTCCTACAACAGCATTACTTCAGCAACATTTTGATTGTTCCTGCAAGCACTAAAATGGTAATAAACAAACTTAATACGAGTATTCTTTTGCTGGTACTGAAATTGAGTTCTTTCTACTATTAAAAAATATTAGAAAACTATTTTGGTATCATTTATGTGCTATTTACTTTTCCATTGTATTCATTTCCCTTACATTATTTTCGCCCTCTGTAGAGGACGAGTTCATCTCCATAATCACATTAGTTTTATTATATTATATTTTTTATATTCATTATATTTAATTTTGTATATAAACACACATACACATATGGATAAATTCTCCCGTGGAAGACTGCCGTTTATCTTCATCCAGTGAGCATATGAGGGAAGAGTTATAACTCAGTAATGTAAAGAGGCAAAAGAAAACCTTAGACTCCGTGCAGACTAGCGAAATCCCGACGCACGATTGCTGCAAGCTCGCAGTGAGGAATTGTTGCGCGACAGTCTAGCGGCAGCCATTGAGTATTGCACACGACTCGCCGTTGCCAACATGGACGCTCATTCTTCAGAACTTGCAGTCGTCCCTCGGATCGGCAACACTCTAACATTTACAAGCGTCCTTATTCATTCACTGATATATTTCTGGCTAGTCCTGTATTTTCTTTGTGTAGGTAATGCATGCTCCTAAGTAAATTTTTTTGGCACGCTAATAAATATAAAAGTACGACGTTCTAAAGATAATTGTAAAGTTTTTGTATACAAAATGTGGTAACAAAAAAAAAATNAATAAATATAAAAGTACGACGTTCTAAAGATAATTGTAAAGTTTTTGTATACAAAATGTGGTAACAAAAAAAAAATTATTCTGAACACACACTTGGAATGAGAACGTGGGCTCGAAACGGTTTTCAAATTATTTACGTATTNAAAAAAAAAATTATTCTGAACACACACTTGGAATGAGAACGTGGGCTCGAAACGGTTTTCAAATTATTTACGTATTCAGTCACTGATATAGAATATTCAGCTACCTTTCACAATATCACACTCAAAAAAAATTATGTGTTTTGAAGAGAAGAACCATGCTACAAGAGAGCAAGCAGGTGTGAATTAATAAGAGTTTGTGTTTCTGTGTTGTTGAGTATATACATTTAAATTTTCCCGGAATTTTCATGATATTAAACATTTTACAAAGAAGTTTCTGTAGCACTGTGGCCCGGGCAAAGATGCACAAAGTTTTTTTGTTTGATAGCAATATCGTGCAAAGTGGCCGGGACACACCTAGAATCATCTAGCATGTCAAACATTATCTTCTCTCCTGGCCAGTCCTGCACTAGGCTTCACATATTATACAGAGATTCTTCGTTTTNAGCATGTCAAACATTATCTTCTCTCCTGGCCAGTCCTGCACTAGGCTTCACATATTATACAGAGATTCTTCGTTTTCGTGTCATAATTTCAGTTTCAGAGATATGATTGGAAATGTTTGATTATAGAAAATGTACAATTTACTAATTGTTTAATACTTTTGTGTCTAATTTTCGCTGTGTGTTATTT
The DNA here is from genome assembly GCA_002778355.1 of Clitarchus hookeri. NCBI lineage: Eukaryota > Metazoa > Arthropoda > Insecta > Phasmatodea > Phasmatidae > Clitarchus > Clitarchus hookeri. Next base: position 12,446 of record NQII01006162.1, read on the forward strand.
CCTGCATGGGAAAATGCAAAACATAAATATATTTCTGACTTTTTACGACTAGCAGATAGCAGACAATTAAAATTACGCACAAAAATATATTTAACAACTTCCAAAATATACATTTTCTATAATCGTACATTGTCAGTTATCACTATTAATCCGAAATTATGACGCGGAAACTTAAGAATTTCTGCAAAAGGGGTGAAGCCAGGCCTTAAGCATGGGAACAATTCACTGCGGTAGTCGGAAAGACGGTAGAACCTCGAACTCTGGTGCTCTTCGGCAAGGATTCTTCTTCCCTCCTCTAGTTGCACCTGCTGCCCTTTTTGTGGAGCTGCCGTGTTTGCCTCGGAGAGCTGGTGCCTCCCCGGGGCGACAACGGCCAAGTGAGGCGGACATTCCACTTTGTTCTCCNCTCTCTCTCTCTCTCTCTCTCTCTCTCTCTCTCTCTCTCTCTCTCTCTCTTTCTCAGAGCATTATCTTACGATGGAGTGCGCCGATGGTCACCTGACGAGCGGTCCGATTCTTATTCGCTTTGCCTCCTGCCGAGAGTACAATTACGTAAACATCGCCAACTAGGCGTGGCGTAGTTGACGATATTCTGATTGGCGGGTGACCTCCACACTACGTTTCATGGCAACTTCCATCCCGCTCATTGTTTAGACGACATATCCTTAATCGAGAAGGGCGACCCAGGTACGCACATCGCACGCCTCGTCGTCTCTACGGACAAGCCGCTGACACACAGTACTTAATAACACAGAGATGAAATAGCCACTTCATCCGCGAACTCCAGCGGCAAAATGGCGTCCCTAGCCGGCAATGTGTATGAACGCTGGTCGCCAATAAGCGCCTGGTAACTCACAAGTCATTAGGGAACCTTTCGAATCACGCGGTAGCCAATCGGACACAAGACCCGTCCCCAAAGCCCCGACTAGCCAATAAGCTAATGGGTACGTCTACATTAAAGGAACAGCCACGCCATTTTCTCTCTCTGTACGTCTATACCGACACCTGAAACCAGAGTTTCGGTAACCTGGGTTTCGGAAAGCAGAGTTTGTGTACGGTATAAACGCCAGCCAAAATTTTATTTCGTCGTATCTCTAAACTTGTAATTCAAGTTTCGCGTCGAATGTTAGGTTTCGTGCGCGCTATAATCAACGAAACTTCGGTTCCGTTTGTGAATATGATATTAAATGTACAACTAGGATATATTGAAGTGTATAACAAGATCTTTAATTGATTAAAAATAATGTGCGTAAATGCGGAGTGATTATATAATTTTACTGTAGGTACGAAAAAAAAATAGTAGGCCCCTACACAATAATATACTGTATCTTAAAAAAATAAGTTACGAAATACCATTTTTAAATTATGTTTTATCAAGCAAAGTATGCAACTTTAAAAAACTTTTTGTCATATTCATGGTCTTCTGTAAAATGTATATCCTTTTTGTATCACCATTACAAAAATTATTAATTTTTTTTTCATTGTTTTGATACTAGTGATTTCCGGCATAAAACAACACACGAAACACAAGTTTCCTAAACGGAGTTTCGTATGACGGCATAAACTTACTGCTCGTGTACTTAGTTATTCTACGGCACTGAGCTGTCGTGTAGTTCCTATGTCGGCCACTCGCCTCTACGAGGCTATAAGCGGCGACCCTGTCAATCTATAGTGTAATAATAAAGTTATGCTCTGATGCGCACTGGAAGGGTAGAATCCTCCGTTGGAAATAGTGATGGACCCAAACTTGAATTTTATGTATGAGGTTTGAGTCTATGAAATGCCCTCCGGGAAAATGTGGCTTTTTAAGTTTATCCAAGGCTTTTAGAATCAAGATATTTTTAAAACAAATTTAATATCTCCCACTCATCANTCTCCTGCGAACCCTTAACTTTTCCTATTATTTATTTTTCATGTAGGTCTTAGAGGCTTCTTTCTGGCTGAGGGTCACGATAGGATTCCCAACATCTCAACCCTCGCTTGTCCGGCCCTGGTTATGTCACACGTTCCTCAACTTCTTTATAGATATTCCTAACAGAGTTTTCATAACTAAAAATGACTGTGAAAACACCCGTGTAAGCTATTCACGCTCTAAAAATATGCTCAATAGAAACGTCAAAAATCCTTTGCATTCCATCCCCTAAAAAAAAAATTACATAAGCAAGAGGCGGCAATTGCAGGCCTAAAGACTCCCGACTCTGCAGATATTTACCGCATGTGTCACGGAATCAGGGTAGCGATAAAGGCGACAGTTGTACACGAAACAAGTGCCCTATCGCCGCTACGCTCAAGACGCCGGACTGGCGCACAGTCTTATATTCGCGCAGCGTCCATTGGAATTTAAGCAGCGACCCGGTCATTTTACTGGCGGAAAGTTAGTTGCAAGTTTTAGTGCAAATTCCTATCCTATTCAAGTTCCGTGGATATTCATGTAGAATATTTTTCAGTTACGCAGTCGGAAAGATGGCGTTTATTTGCACATGTTTAAGAGATTTACAATAAAGTTCACAATAAGCGAGATGTGTTGGAAGTGGTTTTACAGGCTAGTCTATTTTTGAATGACTGCTTTCGGGCTGGCAGAAATAATCCGCTATACAGGCGTAAACGTTAATACTGTTACAAGACGATTTTTATTTCTCAATAAGCGCAATATTTAATGTCTATTTTAACTCTAATTAACATCCTTCTTAATGTCTATGTTTTGTTATAGCCAGTTAACTCATACTCATCATTAACATATGTTCAGTCTATCTGTTTCCATCATTTGTAATGTCTCACACTCGCGCATTCAGTCCAATAGTCCAGCCTGCCAGTCGCACTATCCGCTGCGCTGATGCTCACAGTCGCAGATTTTCCTCCCGCTGGTAACTTCCGGAGCTACTCGTTGCCCTTCTGGCTCGCCGCTGCACAATCACCCAGGCTCCCGGCTCGAAGGCCCGACGCGCTTTTATAGTCGCTGGCCTTGACGTGGAAGGTTCGCCGTACCCCGAGTCACGCTGAGAAACTAGGGCAGTAAACCACTAGAACATTCCTCATATAAACGCAGACATTATATCTGCTGAAGGCGAAGGCGTGCGAGCCACATAAGGATTATCGTGACGGCTCGCTTTTTGAAACAAAACCCGCGCTTCTTGGATTATCGCTCGCCTGACCATTCAATTCCTCTATTCTCGCCGCCCGCTATCATATCACTACTCTGTCCTACACACTCTTCGCTCGCTGGCGCGATGAAAAGGCACTGACACGTAACAATACTAAAGTATTTTGGCTACAATATTCCGTTATTGCTCGGGCGAAAAAAAAGTAAAATAATGCAAATACGTTGTCAGTTATTTACTTTGCACGGTGCTGAGGAGGAGTGGGGGGAAGGGGAAAAAAGCTGATTTATAGACACCTAGCGGCTATTTTGAAAAAACCCTGCACGGAAAAGCTAAGGAAACTGAAGAATTACGCGCACGTGGCGATAAGCCAATGACTGAAAGAGACCCAAACACGACGTGACGTGAATAGTGAAGATATTTGGGCGGCTCTTGACATCAAGGTCTTGGGAGTCGACCTGACGTAATGGAAGCATTGACGACACTGAGTTGACAGTAAAGTAGTTCGGAGTTGTTGACGATTGTGATCATAATTTATTTTGACAGCTATTTTTCATGGTTTTCTATCGATTTGAAACAACAAACTGAACTGATTATTTTGCAGATTACTTATGAATGCCTATATCACGTAAAATTCTTCAATTGATAAAACCACTATTTCTTCACACTTATCTGCTGTGTTATGCTTCATGTAGTCGTTGAAGTAATTAGAATTCATTATTCAGTGATTTGCATGTTTTGTCTCATTATTTTTCATGCAAATTGTATGAAATTGTGTTCTGCTATGCGAAGAAAAGTATAAATGTGTTTTGCAGTTTTGTAATGGCGAAGGATATCTTTTAATACGTCGCCATTACCTCAGTGTTGACTCACCTGTTTTTTAAGTTAAATATTCTGGGGCATTTCTGAAGCCAATTTTCTCACGCCGCATAAATCAAAGGGACGCCGACTTGCGTGGAGTCATTGTCGTCTTTGCGAGACGCCACGCTCGTAGAGAAAGAAAGCGCGTGTTAGGAATCTCATGCAATCATCACTCGTACGCCCGACAAACTTCACACGTATTTTATACTATATGGTTTTCTATTTTATTACAAGAAAACACACATCATATTTATTTATGTAAATTTTCACAAAAAAACATTTAAGCATGCACTTACATAAAATTTGGCGCCCAAACGTCTGGGCCTAACTACCTTGCAAGCAAGCTATCTAACAATACCACTACAGAGTCCACTGTATCAGATCACGACAGCCTGTAGTTTCTGTGCTCAAGCATGGGACACGGAACCTGATGCAATACTTCTAACACAGAAGGTTTCAGGTGTTCATTTTAAAGGGCCCGTTGCGACGTATCTGAAGGTGAACGTGCCAGTTTAAAAAGTCGACTTCCGACCTTCGCCCTTGGGAAAACCAACTACTAATTCCTGCAAAACAGAATCGGAACATCCGACCGCAAAAAACTGAGCGGAGCTATGGAAAAATATATGTTCTACGAATACCACTCATTAGGTCCGCCGCAACTAGGCAGAGTGATACAAAAAAAAAAAAAAAAAGNAATTAATCAGAGCTTTCAAAAGGACTAAACCAGCGAGCCATATTTATTATAGATGGTTGTACGGTATGCGTATTGATGAACACCTTTTTAAATAATAAGTAAACCTATGTTCTTATGTTCTGCAGACTGATGAATCCTTGACAGGCTCCTTTCTTTTTCTCCTTCGAATAGCCGCCGATGTTTCCTTTCCTTTGTGAACTGCCGCTTTCAGCAAGATGTGCCCGCCTCCCACGCCCCGGCATCAACTCGCCCTCCAGCGATCCAGAATAAAAACTAACCGCCGTCTGGTTTTGTCTTCGCCGCGCGATCCATTACCATACGTCCCGGGCAGACGGTGCTGCGCTCTGCATAGCAATACTTCAACCAGCTTCCTCTCAATCTTCCCTTCGCCGCATACATCCATACCCACTTGGCCCTTTTCACTTTGCCGTTTGTTTGAGCAGAGCACACCCGAGAGTAGAAGGGAGGGGCGGGACAGATAACGCCAGCCTGCCGTATCAGCAAACCAAAAATTTCAGGTCCTTTTTTGTTTTCCCTTACCTCTCGTCCTTCCGCCGCGGCTAGAAAGGAACTCTTTTTTTTTTCTCTCTCTACAACGTCTCGTTCCTTATTCCTGCCGAGGGAAGCAGGTTTCCAGTTTCAAGTCTTTCGACCAGTCTTTTTTTTTTCAGGCCAGCTTCCTCTTATCGAACTGATCTTATCTTTAAGTACCACTGAAGCAGAACTATTTGCAAATATTTGTGTTAATCAACTACACCAGGAACGGAAATAAAGAGAACACAATTTAAGTAGTGCTGCCTAAAATATTGAACACTGCATTCACTTTCTGACCAGTGTATACGTTAACATTCAGGATGATTCACGAGGAGTTTCCGCCACTCACAGGGATTATTCCTTACATTATTTGGAGCAAAATATGTCATATACATGTGGGTCGTATTCCCAATATTTACAGAGTAATTAGAAACATTTGAAAAATGAATAAAATAATAACCCTTTCAGAAGTAAATAAAATTATGTACTATCAGATCGTACTGTTCACAGCTGAGCATCGCAATTGCATCTAACAAGCTTACAAAATATGTTCAAAAATGTTTCCATCTACTTTCATACACTTGGCCACACGCTTATGAACTGCACACGGCTGTCTTTAATTCCTGCAGTGGCATGCATAATATGTGCACGTAGTTCCTTATGTGTTTGTGCAGTCCTTTGGTAAACAATATCCTTCATCCATCCCCATACGCAATAATCTAGGCATTTACAATTTATCAAATTACTCTGTAAATATTGGGAATGGGACCCACACGTATGACATATATTTTGCTCCAAATGATGTAAAGAATAAGTCCTGTGAGTGGCGGTAACTTCTCGTAAATCATCCTGTATAAGTTGTGTATGGAACTTGTCATTCAGAGGATTTAATCAAACATTTAGGTGGCCACCAGGCTGAAGTCTATCTTTCGGTAACAGGAAATGAATTGGAATGAAGTGGAGGGGAAAGGTTTGGACATCTCTTAAAAAGGGGATCTTGAGAGCCGATGAGGCCCTTGCAGCGCCGGAATGCAAGAGCGGGGGAAATGGGACATCCCCGAGAAAACCTTCCAACAAGCAGCATTGTCCGGAATGACTCCCATGTGCGAAAATCCAGGAGCGACCCTGCCAGGAATCAAACTCAGTTCGTGTTGGTGAGAGACAAGCGAAGTGAGTTGGAATCAGAATGAAAGCCATGAAAGAGTCAAAGAATACACACAGTATTAATTTTGATCATTCATTATTTCTTTGTGTTTTTATTATTCATGTGAAGTAATAACAGAAATATCAATTTTTCAAGGATTGTACACATGTTTACAATCTTAAAAATATTTGGTATTTGACAGACATAAAATGATTAACTTTGGCCACATAACATCTGAATGTACACATACAATAAAATCACACACATCTGCGACTTCATTCTAAACTGAACAGAAGATTGTATTTTAAAGTAATTCCTTGCAGTTTTGCCAGACTGCATTTTTGACGCTAAGTTTTCTGGCCTGACAAGTACCTCTGTAATCACCTTTGTACATTTTTGGCAGGAATACAAGTAACTATTGCTCCTTATCTTTCTATAAGAGTCAAACACAGTTCCCACACTTCCTAGTAGACATCAGTGGTGCATTTGTAGACAGTAGTTAAGCATAAAAATAGAAAATCACCCAAAATAATTAACCTCAAGTATTACTAAACAAAGATGTGGCTAAACATATTACTGAAGTTGTATGTCGGAGAAACAAATATTAATAGTTCCAATTCAATAATAAGATTGCTGAATTGATAATACTGCCAAGCAAAAAATCTTAAAGTGTTTCACATATATTCATGGCTTATTTCTTTAATACACAATATTATATATATATATATATATATAATTTTTTTGAGACCTGGCTACATAAAGATACATCCTTGTGATAACAATCACAACACCTACAGTGCTTCTTAAAATTTTATAAAAATAAGTCCACATGACCAAACCTGGCAATGATCACTACGTCACAAGAATTGTACACTCCTACAGGTCACGGAAGTGTCGCAGCGTAACTCCAGCGGGCAGCTGAACGGTTCCTCCAGCTCTCCCAGCTCTGGCGTTAGCAGCCAAGTGACATCGAGCTCGCGACCTGCAGCAGCAGCAGCAAGTGTCCAAGCTGCTCTGGCCGCCATGCAGGCTGGTCATCTGTCCCTCAACCAGGTGGGTTGGCAACCATAATAACTTCTCTCAGCACTCATTTGTATGTGCATTAGTTTACTGTGTGAATATATATGAAACTAGCACATATACATTTATAGTTGTGTATGAGTTTATATGTATGTGCATTAACATAAAGTGCTGTAATGCATTAAAAATAAAATGCTGTAAAATATACTACATCCTCACTATATTTATATCTTCTTACAAGTACAGAACATGTATTACGAAATATGAATCAATAGCTGTTTTGTTGCATGTTAATCAAATGCTAAGAAATGCAATTAATGTTAGTACCAATCACATAAAAAAAAGTAACCATACGTTAAGTAATTTACATGTTTTTGAGTAATATTTATTTAAACCCTCCCGTGCCCCTCTCAAAAAAATTCCATATGTTCCAAATATTATCAAAAAGATAAAAAAACTATTTTAAAAACATTCATTATCAACTGCAGTGTTACTTTTCCTTGAATGGATATGAAGGCAGCTGTGATGTTCCACCCAAGTAAGAGGTGAAATGATGGGCATCTGTCCACAACGCATGGGGCTTGTAACATCAGCGACTGTTTCTTGTTGAACTAAAACCAACACAGCTCCCGTGGGCAAGGGACTGAAAAACTCTTTAACAGTGCAGTACACTTCTGACTAACACACCAGTTGACCAGACAACACTGTACCTATTTGTTGCGGTCGTGGACCTTCGGTGCGCTTCCATGTAGTCCAGACTCCCTCAGCTCTTAGAAACACTCAATAGTCCACCCCAAATGCTATCTTCCGGCCTACTGTCTGTCCAGAGCACTGCTCCCTGCACCAACCCATTACTAGAAGATGTGTTTCGCTCAATATCTCCTTCAGCATGCAAATTATTAAACTCCCACACCCAAAATTCCAATGTCAAGTGATCAATCACCAAAGAAAATATCTGACAGGGACACCTGTCATCCTCTGACACAAGTAGATTTTACATTGGAGGACCTTTACCATAGGCTTTGAATTTCTTCCCAGTGCAATTCAAGCTTTGTTGCCGGGCAACTCAACTGCTCAGTAGCCCTCAGCGTAGGTGCCATCTGAAGTACGAGCCACAAACAAAAATACCTCTTTCTGGGAGTAAGTATACCAGTGGCATGAGCCTGTCTAGTGGTTACTCTTTCTTTTTAATTCTAGGGATGGCAAATGCGGAGTGAGGGTCACGTCACCAGACACAAGCAATTTAGGATTCTTCATCTGGCCTCTCTGGAGTCATATGTGGGTTACAGTTCTTGTATACTATGGCATGACACTGCATCAACATTTCAGGAGAATGGAAATGAAAATGAAAATCCACATGTGGTTCCTGCCTAAGGCAGGGTCACATATGAATGAGAAGGGGTTGGCACTAATTGATGCCCTACCCGAGGGACAGACCTGTTGCCCCAGCCAGCCCGAAGAATGGATGAGGTGAGATGAGATGCACCAGAATGTTGTCAGGGAGGAAACGGGAGTCTCCATTCCACGCCAGTGTCCACCATGCTCCCCATATGAGAACCTTCCCCCCACATGAGAACCCTCCTGTCAAAAAATGTCCTGCCCGCTGGGGACTGGGATTAAATCAGAGACCTCACAAGTGACAGACCAGTGACTAATCAACTAAGCCAACCATGGGTCTGGAGAATGGATATCTTCTTCCCAATTTCAGGGAGTTCATAAATGCTCCAATGATGGACCAGAACCACGTAAAATAGCCTAATCTGTTAATGAGACGACTGTGTTACAATACCAAAATGCAATCTGGGTTTAGCATTTCAGCATGTTGTTACAGCTGATGAGCCTGGGATCGCAGAGCCAGCAGCTGTTCCTGCAGAACCAGCTGGCGTCGGCATCGCAGCTGCCCAACCTGTCGGCGCTCGGCCCCCAGGAGCTGCAGGGCCTCCAGCAGCACCAGCACAGCCTCCAGCAGACCCTCCAGCAGTTTGTGCTGTTCCAGCCGACTGCCGGCTCCCAGCTGCCCGCCCAGGCCCAGTTCTTCCTGCAGAACCAGGTACGCACCTCATGCTGCCTCGGGGCTCAGTAATCACGCACCATGTGTATTATTTGATTTACTGATAATTTAACACCCAGTGCTGCCAATGTGAACTTCTTGAAAACTGACACAATACCACATTACTTGGTTACAACAGTGTCATAGATTATTTGCCTTAATATTATGTTAGGAACACAATTTAAAATTTTTACTACGAAAAAGTTAGGAAATGTCTTTACAGTCCGTCAATTAATTACCTTAGCCTGCACAACAGATGTAACATTTGAAATATTATTGTGTTATTATGTTACAATAAAGACAATATAAAACTACAAAAACTTTGTATTACATTAACTGAGAAATAATTGAACATAAATAAGTCAGATGTATATATTGAAGTATAAGGTAAACTGAGAAAGGAATTCATTTGCATTTTCTAAATGTTTTTGTATTGTAAGTTAAATCAACAAGAAATTAGAGTACTTAGTATGGTGAGTGAGACTGAGTCTGTAGGTTGTTCAAGTTTCCAAAAAACTTTTCTATATATTTAGGATGTTTAATATTTTTGAGATATGATATTAAACAGTATCCTGATGGAAGGATGTTGATTTCCAAAGACAACCAACCAGAAATATTGAAATTTTAAATTTAAAAGTAGTAAATATGTAATAAATACACTTGGATACAGATAAAGTTACTATAACAACAAAAAAAAACATATCTTAGAAGTTCATTGTGTGTTTCACCTATAGTTTTATTTTAAGATCCAAAATGAAATTCAAATTTAAAACAGCTAGAAGTTGAACCCAACTCGCAGGTGATCCATCTTTTGAATTTGAAAAATAGAAGTACTTGTGGTGTTCGTCCATACCTTCTCCCATTTAATTCCGTACACTGAACATGGTGTATGGCTGGTTTGCAGTATCTACTAAGCACTTGTGAAATTCTTTCTTAGCTTCTTCTCTCTGTGTATTTGCCACTAACTTCAACATTACGCCTTTAGAGAGAGATTGACACTCCTTTTTGTAATTTGGTGAGACGCACTTTAGTCAGAACTTGCGTTAAAATATGTGCATTCATGACAATATTTTTTTAAGGTTGGAAGCACCTAATCAAACAGAACCATCAGCAGACTGATTCTGTCAAATGTTCTCCGATGCTGACCCATGACTTGCTGGCACAACTGTTGAAATTTCATGACTAAACCGTTGGTTTTATATTTTTAAAATATCACAGTTGCATCATAACTCTGCAAGAGTAAATGTTAAATTTTAAAGAAGCAGTTTATGTAAACAGTGTAATCATGAGTCCCTGACATTTGGTTTCAAAAGTTATAGTAGCAAAATGGCTGTTCAGTGTTTGGAATAGGAATATTCTCTCCGAGGTCTTTTCCCATTTCAAGGCCGTCTTAACACACAGACATACCTACCAACTTCTAAAGCTTTCTATCTGTAAGATTTTTTTATAGGATTCAAAACAGTACATAAACAGTTCACAGTATTTCATGTGTAGTGCATAATGGTTCACCATAAATAAACTACAATAAGATGCTACTATACCTGCATTAATATTATAGCAAAACCATCACAAAAGGTTTCAGAAAGGACTGGAAAATTTAAGCTTATTAACCAGGAAAATTTATAAACATCAAATTACTCATTTGTTTACTTATGCATATATTAGTCAGGTGCTAAATTATATGATTATAGAGCAGAAGAAGGTTTTTAACTGGGAACTTATTAGAAAGAGTTTTACTTCAGTTTACTGTACCAACACAAGATTTTGTTAACACTCAACAAACAAATTTTACACAAGTTATGTGCTTACTTGTCAAACTTTTCAAATATTGTTAGGCCTGCTTTCTGTTATGAATTTTGTATACTTACACAAAGAGTTACAATTGTCACAATGCTATAATGCTATTACAATTTTGATAAAGTTCAAATTGTTACATTCTGACAAAATGCAAATGCTAGCCATTTTAATGCACATTATTTTTTACAACTATCGTAACTTACTGCATACTGTAAAGTTGCTCGTTTTTACTCTCTTCAAAAACTTTTCATGGTAACATTTACCTATTTCTGCAACACATGAAGAAATGCTCTTAAGGAAAGAAATCAAAACTGTTTTACTGCTCAATGATGTCCTATATTCAGTTAAAATTTTCTTAACCACGCTAAATATCTATTTATACTCAACTGGATAACTTTCAAGACTCCATTGACGTAATTTGTTTTAAACAACCTTGTGATTTACAAAATTAAAAAATGTCCAGCTATACAAACACCAACATATTTTCGATAAAATAATCTCACAAACAACTCAAGAAGGTTATACTTTCACTTCACACCTAGTTACTTGAATGGTGTTACTCAATTACTAAATCAAAATCATTCATTTAAAAGAGTTTTATCTTCACTCAAGTCTACACATGATGCCAAACAAAAAAGTAAAGCATCTTGTTTTGCTGGTACTAGATTGGCAACTGGCATTCATCAGATATGCTCCGGCGCACTCGTCAGATGTGTGAGAAGTACGGTACTGCGTACCCACAAAATGGTGTAATGACCAGAATTATGCTCATGTCAGTTAGCAAAACTATGGTATTGTGCACTTTAATACATAGTACTTTGTTCAGAAGTACACTACACATACCATATATATGGTATTTAGAGCACTCATTTCAACACACCTAACTGACACAGCACAGTAAATTGTAAAACGAGACAGCAAAAATCCATGAAATTTGAGCAGCCCCCATAAAATCGCAAGACTTGCATGATTTCTGTAAATATTACGGAAGAATCGTAAACGTTGGCGGGTATGCATAAGTATGCTGGGCAGTTACGTACCAGCATAGGCACACAGGCTAACGTATTTATTTTCTATTTAGAAATGGGTAAACACTATACAAAATTATTTTAATGAGGTAGGCCACAATGCAAAGTTATGGTGGGAGGCCAGTAGGCCAACTACGCAACTACCATGATCCCCAGGGGTGCAACTTACATCCCCTGCAATGCAGGGGAGGGGTCCCAAAGTCTAGTGGGTCCCCACATTTAGGCAAATTATGTTTGCTTATTTTAAAATGTGCACAGAGCGCACAGAAAATGACCCACCATGCATGAGCAGTTTACGTACCACATTACCAGAGTGCTGTTCTCATTCCTTACTCCCTGCTCTGCTCAATTTTACTGACAACATAATTAACTAAATCCATAGATAATAAATGCATCTGGGCTATAATAGGACACTGTGACACAGGTGAACATGACAATATGTTGTAAAATATTTCACTTAATATCTGTGATTTCTTAAAAAAAAATTAGTGAATATTTTTGTTTTATTTTGTACTTAGTTGTAGTTGTCTGTGTACAGTTGTATTAATTTCATTTATGTATTGATTTTAAATCTATTTATTTCAGTTTATTCATTATATTTGTTAAGTTACAGAGAGGATATTTCTATCAACAAATGGGTAGTTTTATCGACACTCAAATCAAAACCTTATAAATTAATCAATGCATTTCTTATACAAAAAAAATTTTAATGTTTCGCAGAAGGGACTTAACTAAGAAAATATACCAGTGACTATTTACAATACAACTGTATTTCAGGTACTTTTGTAGTAACTATTTACATAACAATATTTTGGTACTCAATCATAGTTTGTCACAGGGTTACACTGAGAAAATCTTACAGGCAATGTAGCCTCCTAATTATAATGGGCTCAGATACACTTTCAAGTAAGCTGCAAACGAATTTTCAACTGTCATTGGTTTAGCGTTTATGCCACGTAAGCACACTAATGTAGCAATATCCATGGATGACAACATATTTGAAAATATGCAGTGAACTGATTGGACATCTCAAAGGTTCACAATTTTATGTCTTAAAGTTTTATGTTATTTTATTGTAGTTAGTGGGATAGGGATTCAACCGGTCACAAGTCCGCTACACAAATCAGGGTGAAAAAAACTGAAATGCCCTGGCGCCAGTAGGCTCGTGCCAGGGTTTTGTGTTTGTTCGGCCAGTGTGGATGGCAGACATGGACAACCTTGGTCTAACCACGTGGTAACTACACGTGGTTTGCTCACGTAATGCTATTGTGGCCGCACTGTACATCCGTAACTGACAGTACTCAACTTGACTAACAAATAAGGACTCGCACACATTCTCTCATCACCACATTTTATTCCAAGGTCAAATGTCATGAAGTACAAGTTCACAACAGCTGAATTACACAAAACACCTTCTGAAATGTAAATGCAAAGTGAAACGACAAGTCAAAAAGTGCACTCATAGGCAGTCAATTATTTTGCGTCCTGCATGAAAGATGTTGACTGGGATATGGCTATATACAAAACTCCGGAGTCTGCCAGTCCCTTACAAACCTGTTCATAAGCACTGCAAAAAATTGGCACTTGAAATAAACTAACGAGTCCATGAGGTGAGGGCACTCATTGGGGTTAAAACAAAAGAGGTTACAGAGAAAAGTTATACAAAACAGATACAACATACTTGGAGATAACAGCAAATATTGTACACCCCTATTGCCGCTGCTTCAAGACTACCAGCATGGTGGGTGGGAGAAAGCCACTTCCTCAAGCATTCTCCTGACCATTGCAGCAAAATAAAAGAACCCATATAAATTGAATCAGAGCACAAACAATGTTGCTCTCAGAAAATTAATACAAGTAAACAGAAGGACTTTATCATTTGGTACTTTTACCTGTCCAAATTTATGAACCGTAAGGGTCTGAGAGTCTTGTGACGTCACACAGGACTCTTGGGGGTTCCAGAGTATGTGACATCACGCCGTGCCACAGTGAGTGAACCTTTGTCTACACCCGTAACATCATGGCATTTATGTTATCCTAGCCCCAAAGAACGTTTACTTTGCCCCTAGCCACACAACTGCAATCTCTTGCACTGCCTACTCGCTTCCCGCTCTCACTACACTTGGCCCACAGGGTTTCAGAGTGTTCTCAGGGTGCTTCTGAGTGGCCATCAGGACCGATCTAAAAGTTGGGGGAGGAGGTATGACGAAAGTATGTAGATGTTCTAAGTAGATTGCATAGATTCATGTGGTAACATACATAATAATACATGATGAAATTATTTGCTAACCATTTTTGTAATGAAATTTCTTTTAAAAATTTTTAATACACTATAGATAATTCAGTTAAATAATTGATATTGCTTTCCCATGATAAAAAACCATAAAATTGCTTCAAGCATGCTCCTGTAATTTTCAGAAAGAAACTCTAAACATACCCATCACAATGAGTGGAAAACTTTTCAGATCAATAAATATTAATTAATAAAACTATATTCTCAATTAGGAAGTGTTGGTAGTTTTTTGCTGATGGTGGGAGCATCATCTTGTTTTGCAGGGGATGCTGCACCCACGATTCTCGCGCCAAAACATGCCCTCTCAAGGGGTTTCGCAGGCTACACAGGTAAAAGTCATCAGTATTTACAAGTTTTTTCTATGTTCGTAACCTTGGTGTCTGTGTGATGTGTCTTGTCGGAACTGTGCCAAAGCATTACATTTCCATGGTTGTGGCCCACCAGTCTTTCTGCAACTAACAGTTATTGTACTTCACTTCTTTTTATTTCACGTTAAAGATCAAATTTTTAAGTTTTTCGGAGCTTGAAGCATTTATGGTATTTTTTTTATGGAATGCACTGAACATCAATAAAGGCACGTTATAATTTCTTTGTGTGGCTCTGCGTTAGTTGCCATATGTACAATATTTAATATGATATGTTTAGTGCTCATAACTTTTTCATGCATGGAGCACAAACTGAGGCTTCAGTTAACGATTTAGAATAAAGAGAATATCTTTTGTGCGGTGACATACCTTCTCTACTCTGTAGCCTCTGCACTTCTGAAATTAGAATTCTTTTATAACTGATTTATGTCTAACAGAAATGAAGTAGTGGCTAATAAAATCTGTCGCCAGCTGGAAAAAACTTATTTTATAAATTTCAGCTGGCAGTGTCTCTACATGTTCTCTGAAAATCTTCTTTAAACATAAAGCAATAAAAAATATTTTTAACAGTAAATTAAAAGCATAAAAAAACCTATGTATTTTGATATTATATAGCTACAACTATGAAGAGACAAATCATTGCAAGCATGTGCATGTATAATGTCAATTTTACACATGTTTGGAAGAAATAGTGTGTGGTAATGCATTATAAGGTTAGAATTATTCCAACAACTCAAGTTTATCTCTCTGTGTTTGTTTAGTTCACAAATTATCTTGAAATCACAAACATTTGCATTTTCATTACATGTGTGCAAAAAAAGTATGTCACATATAGTTACAAAGAAATGTGACAATGAAGGTACTCTGGACTCATTCTTTTACTGAACATTTCGGTTTTCTGGCATGAACACTACCATGTTATTTGAGGTCATAACAAGATGTGAGATGATGTGGGTCTGTTTACTCCCTTATGAACCCTTTACACTTATACATATTTATAATAAAGATTTTAAGAAAATTATTCCATTAGTTTCCCCCAAGACAACTTTCTCCAACCAATTAGGTATGCACAATAATTGTTAAAAGAGACAATGCACATTGAACCCACGCCCTTTTGCAAAACAGATTTCCAGATGAAAACTGGTAGGAAAGAACATTAAGGCGCCCGCCTACCTGGCGCTTGAACTTCGTTGCAGTGTTGAAATACACGTTTTTCTACTAAACTATTTATTAAACGTGCGTACAATGTGCTGATTTACGAAAAGAACACACACCAGAACGAGGGCTGTTGAGTACTTTCAAAATGTCAAGTACGTTAGAAACACCATTTCAGAGTACTCCCAAATGGCTTTTTCAAAGCAATGTAGCTCAAAATATACACGTCAGAGACATACAAAACTACTAACGGGACCTGCACTGAACCTTCCGGCAGACTTTAAACCAATAAAATAATGTCACCACTGAAAGTCCATAGGTATATGCAGTGTGACGAGAACACCGCACACCAGTTCAGAGCCTTGCGCTTAGAGGAGACGGCGCACTTGATGTGCATGGCAGTGTCACCCTTATCACTCTTGCGCTTCTCTGCTTCAAACGCAGAAAAAAGCCCCAGGTAGGCAGGAGGCTTAAGTAAAATCTCAAAGCTGAGCCCGGCTTCCCTGGTGCCTGAGCACTGGGCATTCCACCTCTAACCCCCACCTTCTTTCTGGGCCCATTCTTAGCTACAGACACATACATGAATGCCAAGTAGGGTTGTCAGATATTCGGAAAGGAAAACCAGTACATGTGTTGGCGACATTGATTCTCAACTCATTCTAAATTAACAAAGGTCTTATACATGTTCAACAGAGCAACATTTAATAAAGCAAACTTATATGCTAATATATGTACTAAACAGGGTTAAATTTTACGTATATTTAATTTTGCAAATACTTGTATATTATATTCCGTCTCAATGTTTTTATGGTAAGGATGGATGGGTAAAGAGAATAGAATGAAAGCAAATATTATTAGTGTGTTAACTAAATTACTGCTAATAAATTTTCCAAAAATCTACATTAATTTGTTTATTCCCTATAGACCTAACACTCAAAAAACAACAGTCAATTTTGACCATACTACGCATACATTTGAACATTGTTTTTACTTCTGGAAAAGGGAAGTTTGGCATTGGTTTTTGGTTATAGCTGATTATAATTGAAATATGTTTTCCTCTGCTGGTTTTAAGGAATGCTGAGAAAACATAGCGTCTTACTATTATTCCACAGGAACTGAATTTGAATTTAAACGTTAGCACATATCTCATTAAAATGTCATGAATTATAGGTACATTTTAAAAATTATTAAGAACAATGCAGTTAACTTTTTGGGGGAAGGAGGGGGACATATCTTATTTATCCAAGCAGGGGACTTATGTTTCAATCCCAATATTTACTTCCAAAAAATAGAGGGTCATCTTGTTTTCATTAAATGAGAAATTAGAGGTCAATACTTAAATCACTATAATAGGTTGTCAGAATATTTTGACTGGTCAAATGTGTTTCATTAAAGCAAAAGCCACTTTATAAAATACAAAGCAGAATATACTTCTGATCAGAAAAACATACATAAGTTAATGAAGAAAATGTGACATTATTTGGTTTGAATACATTAGAGTTGTAGCGACTGCATATTACTAACAAGGAAAATGTTTATTCTGAAAAGATTTTTTTCACAAAATCTTTATTAAAATATTTTTTAACACATAACATTGTCATTACTTTAACTTCAGCGACATGATTCTGTGATCCTTCTGTCTTTGATATCAGTGGATAAAATCAGTGAAGTGCCAAGATAAAACTCCTGCTTAATACCCATGGAAAAAAAATTGTATAGTATTTTAATGGTTAATACCAGCAAAATCAAGAAATTAAGTAACATTATTAAAGCAGGCATGTATTTTGGAGAGAATATTTACAGGGTATGGGATATCCCTCATGTTATTATGTGGTATGATTAGACCATCTCCATTGCCAACCATGAGACTATTTATTCTCATGGTTGGCAATCCATGCCATCATAATAACATGAACTTACCATTGCCATTTAACTACAAAGATAATATCCCTCATGTCCCAACCACCATACATACCTGTGCTTATGACATGTACAGTTGGGAGAATGCAGTGTATAACTGTTGCAGGTTCAGCAGGCCATAGCCCAGGCAGCACAGCAGCTACAGCAGCTGCAGAAGCAACAGTTGCACCAGCAACAACAGCAACAGCAGCAACAACAGCACAACAGCCACAGCTCGCACTCCAACAGGCACGGGGGACACGGTGCACTCACACAACATCACAACGCAGTGAACCACCAGCATCACGGGCACCAGGCGTCACTGACGCCGGCTGGGACTACCGCCCCGCACCACCACCACCACGCCCACCACCACGTGAAGACGCCGCAGGCAAGGATCATGGAGCCATCACCCGAGGAGACCACCGACCTGGAGGAGCTGGAGCAGTTCGCCAAGACGTTCAAGCAGCGCCGCATCAAGCTGGGATTCACCCAGGGTGACGTGGGGCTGGCCATGGGCAAACTGTACGGCAACGACTTCTCCCAGACCACCATCTCCAGGTTCGAGGCGCTCAACCTCTCCTTCAAGAACATGTGCAAGCTGAAGCCGCTGTTGCAGAAGTGGCTCGAGGATGCCGACAACTCCCTCAACAACCCCAGCTCGCTGACCAACCCTCTGACCACGCCCGAGGCCATCGGCCGGCGCAGGAAGAAGAGGACGTCCATCGAGACGAGCGTGCGGGTGGCGCTCGAGAAGGCGTTTATCCATAACCCGAAACCCACGTCGGAGGAGATCACCATGCTGGCCGAGAGCCTCGCCATGGAGAAGGAGGTGGTCCGCGTCTGGTTCTGCAATAGGTAAATATATTCCCTTTGACCTACCATCCTCTTGTGCAAGGCCTTCTGAAATAACTTGGTTAATGAGCACTTTCGGAAGTTCTGTATAGTTTCTCATGTTTAAATTAAGTTTACCAAGGACTACCCATGTATTGATCAAGTAACACAGTGAAATTTTTAGATACCTTAATATGTTGTTTATTCTTACTACAATATGTATAAAGCAAAAATGAACTAGTAATGTAATTGATCACAATTTTAACAATTAAATTTCCAACAAGACTTAAAGGCATTTACCTACCTGGCATTACCTGGTCTGCAATGCAGAGACACTGAAATATATATTTATTTTTTCATGAATGTGAGTTAGTGAAGAGATTTGGGCAGCTCACCATCAAAGTCTTGAGAGCTAATTTTTTTTAGTGAAAATGTTACAAAAAGTTTGTTAGTGTATTGTTACATGGAAGAACATAACATACTTCAGGCAAACTAGGAAGGATACTTTGAAGACATCCTGCGCATTACAAAAAATATTTTAGAGCCCACCAACCCACCAACATAGCTATAAAAACACCTTTTTCAAAATATACCAACCCAGTACATGCAACATGCAGCATGACGTAAAAGCTTGCACTGCACGCCAGTTCAGTGGCTTGAACTAAAAGGCGATGGCATACTTGACGGATATTCCTGTGTATTATCCCTCCCCGGTTTCCATGCTCAAAACATGTAAAATAGATACAGGCAGGTGAGCACATCAACACATGGAACTACTCTGCCTTACGTAATTTGTAGTTAATATAGCTTGAGATATCATTAAAATGTATACAGTTAAAGACACTTTTTTCAAAGTTTAATTTCAGAAGTGCATGATTAGCCATGAACCATCTATAAAGAAGAAAAAAGAGTTATGTGTACTCTCTCTTGTACTTATTGTTTAAAATTTTTATGATTCCTGATACATATTTTTATTTCATGTATAAGCTAAGTAAAGCTGTAATTTGGAACAAACTTTACTGTAATGAAACCAACTGTGTACTCATGACATATGACTGCACGTATCACATCACAATGGCAGGTAAATATTTCTCATTTTTCATAAGCGACTATTAAAAATGTTTCTTGGCTTTTTTTCTCTCTCAAAGTGAAATTTGTACAGTTGGTCCATGAGTGTGCAATACGCACAAAAAAAATAATGTTTTCCCATAAGAATAATGTTATATCCAGTGATTAGTTTCTGAAGCACTGCAAAGTATGTACCAAGAATTTTTGAGAAAGACTTGGTTATGAATGAAGAAATGGACCAGAATGTAGTCATACGCATCACCGAGGGGTGGTTTGCGCGACCACTCCTTAGAAAAGTGTTAAAACATAATACAGGATGTTTACAAAAGATTCACCTGAATTTAAAAGGCTGTATCTTTCAAACAAAGGAACAGTGAATCATGCAGTGAAGAGTGAAACACGTTGTCTGACAATAAAGTTTTGCTTACAGTTATCACAAATGCTCAATATACCCCCTGCAAAAGCACAGCATACATAACAGTCAAACGTTTCCAAACATTAGCAAGTACGTCTGGTGTTACTGCAGCCACTGCTGTTGTTGTGCGGTTTCAAAGTTTGTCCATCGTTGTAGGAACAGGCTCCACATAAACTGAATCCTTCACAGGCCCCCCACAAGAAAAAATCACTGACGGTGGGATTGGGCGGCCTTGGTGGTCAATGGTGTAATGCCAAATCTGCAGGTCCTCGATGACCAATCCATCAGTGCGGAAGCTCGTTGTTCAGGAATGTTCAAATTTGCAAGTGTTAATGCAGTGATATTCCATCCTGCTGAAAAATGAAATCAACGGAATTTACCTGTAACTNTTGCTGAAAAATGAAATCAACGGAATTTACCTGTAACTGCAGGAAAAGCCATTTCTGCTATATTTGCAGGTATGAGATTCCTCTGACAGACAGTGTTATCAGGGAAAAAAACCGGACCATAAACCTTTTCTCGGGAAAGCACAGAGCACATTCACTTTAGGGAAGTCTATCTCATGCTTGACTATAGCATGTGGCTATTGTGATACCCATATCTGTAAGTTGTCATGGTTTACCGAACAACTGAGATGAAACGTGGCCTCACTACTGAACAACACTACGCATGAAAGAAAACAGAAATCTTTCATATCCTTTATGAGAATTAATGCGCAAAATGCCACACAATGTTGTTTATCACTTTGGCGTAGGGCATTATAAGTTAAATCCTGTATGGTTTGAATGACCAACACAGTTGCAAAACATGCCAGATAGTCGTATGGGGAATGGTGAGCTCTCAGCTGGCACGACTAGTAGACTTTTGTGGACTTCTTACAAAACTCCTCTGGTTGCGCCCAACGTCTTCATCTGAAACACAGGGGTGACATGTTGATTACCCCTTACACAAACAACTTGTTTGTCAAAACTGCTTGTGCCAACGTCGAATGCTCCGAGCAGCAATGGGTGCGGNCCAACCCACCAACATAGCTATAAAAACACCTTTTTCAAAATATACCAACCCAGTACATGCAACATGCAGCATGACGTAAAAGCTTGCACTGCACGCCAGTTCAGTGGCTTGAACTAAAAGGCGATGGCGTACTTGACGGATATTCCTGTGTANTAAAAGCTTGCACTGCACGCCAGTTCAGTGGCTTGAACTAAAAGGCGATGGCATACTTGACGGATATTCCTGTGTATTATCCCTCCCCGGTTTCCATGCTCAAAACATGTAAAATAGATACAGGCAGGTGAGCACATCAACACATGGAACTACTCTGCCTTACGTAATTTGTAGTTAATATAGCTTGAGATATCATTAAAATGTATACAGTTAAAGACACTTTTTTCAAAGTTTAATTTCAGAAGTGCATGATTAGCCATGAACCATCTATAAAGAAGAAAAAAGAGTTATGTGTACTCTCTCTTGTACTTATTGTTTAAAATTTTTATGATTCCTGATACATATTTTTATTTCATGTATAAGCTAAGTAAAGCTGTAATTTGGAACAAACTTTACTGTAATGAAACCAACTGTGTACTCATGACATATGACNGTATAAGCTAAGTAAAGCTGTAATTTGGAACAAACTTTACTGTAATGAAACCAACTGTGTACTCATGACATATGAGTACACGTATCGCATCACAATGGCACGTAAATATTTCTCATTTTTCATAAGCGACTATTAAAAATGTTTCTTGGCTTTTTTTCTCTCTCAAAGTGAAATTTGTACAGTTGGTTCATGAGTGTGCAATACACACAAAAAAAATAATGTTTTCCCATAAGAATAATGTTATATCCAGTGATTAGTTTCTGAAGCACTGCAAAGTATGTACCAAGAATTTTTGAGAAAGACTTGGTTATGAATGAAGAAATGGACCAGAATGTAGTCATACGCATCACCGAGGGGTGGTTTGCGCGACCACTCCTTAGAAAAGTGTTAAAACATAATACAGGATGTTTACAAAAGATTCACCTGAATTTAAAAGGCTGTATCTTTCAAACAAAGGAACAGTGAATCATGCAGTGAAGAGTGAAACACGTTGTCTGACAATAAAGTTTTGCTTACAGTTATCGCAAATGCTCAATATACCCCCTGCAAAAGCACAGCATACATAACAGTCAAACGCGTCCCGACCATTAGCAAGTACGTCTGGTGTTACTGCAGCCACTGCTGTTGTTGTGCGGTTTCAAAGTTTGCCCGTCGTTGTAGGAACAGGCTCCACATAAACTGAATCCTTCACAGGCCCCCCACAAGAAAAAATCACTGACGGTGGGATTGGGCGGCCTTGGTGGTCAATGGTGTAATGCCAAATCTGCAGGTCCTCGATGACCAATCCATCAGTGCGGAAGCTCGTTGTTCAGGAATGTTCAAATTTGCAAGTGTTAATGCAGTGATATTCCATCCTGCTGAAAAATGAAATCAACGGAATTTACCTGTAACTGCGGGAAAAGCCAGTTCTGCTACATTTGCAGGTATGAGATTCCTCTGACAGACAGTGTTATCAGGGAAAAAAACCGGACCATAAACCTTTTCTCGGGAAAGCACAGAGCACATTCACTTTAGGGAAGTCCATCTCATGCTTGACTATAGCATGTGGCTATTGTGATACCCATATCTGTAAGTTGTCATGGTTTACCGAACAACTGAGATGAAACGTGGCCTCACTACTGAACAACACTACGCATGAAATAAAAGAGAAATCTTTCATTTCCTTTATGAGAATTAATGCGCAAAATGCCACACAATGTTGTTTATCACTTTGGCTTAGGGCATTACAAGTTAAATCCTGTATGGTTTGAATGACCAACACAGTTGCAAAACATGCCAGATAGTCGTATGGGGAATGGTGAGCTCTCAGCTGGCACGACTAGTAGACTTTTGTGGACTTCTTACGAAACTCCTCTGGTTGCGCCCAACGTCTTCATCTGAAACACAGGGGTGACATGTTGAGTACCCCTTACACAAACAACTTGTTTGTCAAAACTGCTTGTGCCAACGTCGAATGCTCCGAGCAGCAATGGGTGCGGTGCCGTGCTCTTGCCAAAAATCACACTGCACAGTTGTCACAGACTTGCATTAGTTGAACTGGAGAATGTAAAAGGCCTTCTGTTGAAAGGCCATCATCCTGATGCATACTGAAGGAGACTCGCCTGTTGGCTACTCACAGTCTACACACCAGGGAGGTACCTAATGGCAACCAAGTGAAACATTTCAGTCATTTCTCAGTACACCAAAGCATGAAACTATTTTTTCATAATTTGCTGCCAACTTAACCAGGCCATATGCCAGTTGCATACAGTGTTGCATATATAGTTATGGGCAGTGATTTTTTTATTAGAGGTTTATTTCAAAAGTGCTTACTTTACTGTGAACAACCTTTGGTAGTGGTGTACTCTCTCTCTCATATAACTNGTATATAGTTATGGGCAGTGATTTTTTTTTTTAGAGGTTTATTTCAAAAGTGCTTACTTTACTGTGAACAACCTTTGGTAGTGGTGTACTCTCTCTCTCATATAACTTGGCAAGATCATGACAGTCAATGAGTGGTAACTTGACGTATATGAAACAAACAACGTGCCATTTAAAAAATCCTGTATCAACTGATACAATGAACGAATAAAAATTAATATTACGTTGGCTATTATGACTGCACTGCCTACGCACATCAAACAAGCAGAAAATCCACGGAGAAGACATAGTTCCTAGATTAATTAATACATTGTCTTTTACGTGGCCACAAAACAGCTGTGGTTAGTGTTACAAACAAAACTTCATGCTAAAGTAGTAATAAAGAGGTGTTCAAAAGAAAATGCAAATTAAAACGGTTTATATTCAAATGAAACGCAACTTCAAACATTGGGGGTTCGTTGAAACATTCGGATTACGTCGTATACCCATGCTTAATATTAATTCTAAAAGCCTACAGAAATATTGCAGGGTATTGTTAAATTATTTTTAAAATTATTTGACAAAATACATTTTAAACTCATGTCATTTCGAGCCAATACTAGGAGAAAACTGAACTTTTAAAAATATGGAATCAAGAGGCAGGCCAACGTGCTGCTATCTGTTGATGAACACGCTCGGCTCCCAACACTCACTGCCATGCCATCTGTTACAACATGCCCTGTCACGTCATCTGTTCACCAGCTCCAGAAACACTTCCAGCCAGGAACAATTGTTTTATTTTTCCGCGAGTTCTATATCATTTTTGAAGTAACATGTATTTCTGTGTACAGCGATTGTGGTTACTAGTAACTTCTATTGGGCGGTAATTGTGCGCCTACGTCCATTACTATACTGTATTAATAAAACGAAGAAAGTTGGACGCCCGTGGGTAGTTTTTAAGCAATTCTTATGTTGTTATTCCACGAGACACAATTCCAACTCAAGCTGTATAGTCTCAGTTAATAGCAGAATAACTGCTTTGCAAAAGTCGTTGGTAAGTAGTTTGTTGACGAACGAAGANGCGTCATCTGTTCACCAGCTCCAGAAACACTTCCAGCCAGGAACAATTGTTTTATTTTTCCGTGAGTTCTATATCATTTTTGAAGTAACATGTATTTCTGTGTACAGCGATTTTGGTTACTAGTAACTTCTATTGGGCGGTAATTGTGCGCCTACGTCCATTACTATACTGTATTAATAAAACGAAGAAAGTTGGACGCCCGTGGGTAGTTTTTAAGCAATTCTTATGTTGTTATTCCACGAGACACAATTCCAACTCGAGCTGTATAGTCTCAGTTAATAGCAGAATAACTGCTTTGCAAAAGTCGTTGGTAAGTAGTTTGTTGACAAACGAAGAGTGTGTTGTCAAGCAAGTTCCCCAAATTACTTTTATCTCCAGTCTTAATGTCCAAAATGTGATAAGTACTACAATTACCATCTCACAAATGTTAACCCAAATTTGCTCTCTGATAAATTAAAAAAAAGAGTTAACAAATATTAAATTTTTTGCAAGATTTTATATTTTTACTTTTATAACCTACAAACTTTTTTGGCAGATGCCAGTCTGTAAATTCCTTAAAATTTGTTTAGCATCACAATGACAAGTGGATTAGCTGACAGTGTGCTGATAAAATATACAGCAGCCACTTGACATATCAGCTGATGGCGAACGGATACATAAACAAAAAGTAAACATTGGCGCTACTTTCATCAACTGTCAAAATCTTGCCAAGTTAAATGTGACAGAGAGTAGTTGGGGGAAGAGGATTTAATATGGGGATTGTAACACACCCCTATTTGCCCCAAAGGTTGTTAACAATTACTAATAAAGTTATTAATAAGCCTGTAATTCCAATGAAATATGTAATTGCCACAAACTATAATAAGTTTTGTTATATTGTTAAGTAATTTTTCTCATAGTATGTGTTTTAATTAACACATGCATCATCACTCACACCAGCATAACATCCCTCTCTTTCTTTCTTCCTTTCAACCAATGTTAACTTCCCCCTTGACAAATTTCTGGCTTTGCCACTGCTTGTAAGGGAGTAACCTTAGTACAGCCAGTTTTGACTACACCTGCGACGACCTGAACACAAGGAAAACATGTTGCCACAAGACCAGAAATGCTTGGTTATGCACAGAACAGAGCACATTGCTGGCAGTTTGGTATGATGTTGGCAAATTCTGAGAAGTGATAAGAGAAAAGCAGATGTAGGCTATGCAGTTTGGCAGGGTTTACTTTAGACTACCATTTTCTGTTTTCTCATGTAGTTTCAAAGTACAAATTATTATGGCTCGTTAGTGTGTGTTCTTACATCTGATGCTGTAATGATGCAGACGTGTGTCTCGTTACAGGAGACAAAAGGAGAAACGGATCAATCCTCCTCCGAGTGCAGCGATGGGCAGCCCAACGATCTGCTCCGTGCCCGGTACCACTCCATCGACCATGTTCGCTTCGATCGCAAGTTCTTTCCCGGGAGGGTCACTCCCGCCGATGGGGAGTCCTCTGNACTTTGCCACTGCTTCTGAGGGAGTAACCTTAGTACAGCCAGTTTTGACTACACCTGCGACAACCTGAACACAAGGAAAACATGTTGCCACAAGACCAGAAATGCTTGGTTATGCACAGAATAGAGCACATTGCTGGCAGTTTGGTATGATGTTGGCAAATTCTGAGAAGTGATAAGAGAAAAGCAGGTGTAGGCTATGCCGTTTGGCAGGGTTTACTTTAGACTACCATTTTCTATTTTCTCATGAAGTTTCAAAGTACAAATTATTATGGCTCGTTAGTGTGTGTTCTTACATCTGATGCTGTAATGATGCAGACGTGTGTNAGTTTCAAAGTACAAATTATTATGGCTCGTTAGTGTGTGTTCTTACATCTGATGCTGTAATGATGCAGACGTGTGTCTCGTTACAGGAGACAAAAGGAGAAACGGATCAATCCTCCTCCGAGTGCAGCGATGGGCAGCCCAACGATCTGCTCCGTGCCCGGTACCACTCCATCGACCATGTTCGCTTCGATCGCAAGTTCTTTCCCGGGAGGGTCACTCCCGCCGATGGGGAGTCCTCTGTCCCTGGTTACGTCGTCGGGGCACAGCTTTGTCACGCCCAGCGGTATCAAGAGTGAATGACCGTACCACGGGAAGCAGGTGTTCTTCCCTGATGTTGGATACCGCGAAATGCAGTGACTGAACCTGTAATTTTTGCAGTGCTGTTGAGTAGTGTGACTTTTTCCATGGAGAAAATGTGTTGCTTTATGTTGTCGGTACACAAAACAATGCAGAAGGTGTATCATTTAAGTTCCAGCACCACCTATCAAAACATATTAAAAAGAGTGAAAAAAACTCACAACTCCTTTGTACACCAATGAAATTTTCAGAATAAATAAGTGTCGCCACCGAATTACAGACAGGGCTTTGTCTCGTGTGAACTGATGTGGAATATCACGTGTTGAATGTTATGAACATCATATAATTATTTGGTTTGAGAAAAGATTTTTAATTAAATAAAAAGTTCCTAAATTCTAGCTCACATTATGTAATTTATAGAACTACGTTTCCAAACATGCTACTATACCAAACCACAACGGATTTGGAAATTTAAATTAACCTTTTCTAAACTGAGAGATTTATCACATCAGGATATTCGAATGTGAATTCTTTTAGCAGCAACAGCAGGTTATCTATATTGTTGTTCCGTCAGAGCCATCAACCATGTGTGTGTGTATATATCTAATTGTACCTTACCCCCTTTCTTTTTAAAACAGATTTTCTACCAAATCCAATAAGATAAAGTGAATGCGTGTACAGTTTAATCAAAGAGGACAATGGCTATTGTTATAAGAATAAAATGATTGAAGTCAAATTTGAAAATGGAGGTCTTTTTTAATGTACGTATATATATAAAAATAAATACGTGTGATGTGTTTTATGGTTGGTTGGCTTGTGACATTCGCCATATCAAAGCAGGGTTCCTTTCTCGCAACAATCTCAGGCGAGTGTTGTCAAGCCGATGTCATTAGATTTATGTACAACTCTGTTGTGAGATACATTAGTTTTAGATGTGTGTACATAGGACTAATATTTCAGGCAGTTTTTTTTAATTGGTGGAAATACAAAGTCTAATACTTATCATTATAATATTTGATTGGTGTGATGTGGACCAAGTATTGAAAAAGTTCCTAAATGCCATTGATCTGGGCAAAACCAAATAATTACTTCATTTGTTATTTAAATACTTGTGTTTCTCACAAGAATATGCTAGGCTCTAATGTAATTATTGTTTGTTTTATGTACAGCTTTAAGCATTTTATTGTTAAAGTATTTTATGTAATTACTGCATGTGTAAAACAGTGTAACGTTGTAAACTGATATTCAGTTTTGTTGTAGCCGAGTACATCACGCAACTGGAAATTCCAAAAGAAACTATTGTTCACAGTTGATTCTTATTTCTGGTTATTAGCTTACAATAGATAATTGTAAAACTGTATTTAAGTTTGTGTAGATTATTGGTTGATTTCTGTCAATGTTTCTTCAGAAAGCAAACAGTGAAGTGTGTCAGGACAAAGAAGCAATGTTATATAAATGCTTCACATAACAAATGCATAGTTTTCTATCTAATTCAAGAAGGTTTGTTATTTATATAAGTTAAATTCTGAATACATGAGCTTCTATTTCGAAATCCAGTAAAAAAAAAACCTTTACTGTATATTTGTTTTGCATGTTGATTATCTGTCTGTTGTTTGGTAGTCTAAAGTAAATTTGAAATTTAGAAGTGGAAATGTTTGTAAGAAGATTAAATACCCTCCATCCTTTGTAAAACCCCGAACAGTATAGAATCATAAAAAAACAAAGTATGTATACAATTCATATTTTATAAATATTCGTTCCAGAAATAAAGCCTGCACATTTTATATCTTTCCTTGCATCCTACAGCACGGACACCAAAATGAAATCACAGCATTAACAAATTCACCTTTAGATTAATAGCGATTTTAATTAAGTAACCGATAACAAATAATTTTATCTGTAGACTTAAGATGAGGTAGACTGCTTATTCGTCTTCTGCGCATGTACCCAACACTGACCTAACCCAAAGGAAAACTGTCACAGCCACATGGTCAACAATGATGAATGTGTTTGTTTAAATCTTAATTTTTAAATAACTAGCACTATTATATTAATAATAAAACACTTTTACCAATTTGAATTTAATCAAATCAGTTAGGCGAAGTATACAAAAATATCAAAGCACTTGTTTACTGAACAAGTGTTCTAACCTCAAATCCAACCCATGCTGTTTTTGCAAATCGTGTTGGCAGAAAAGCAGTACAATTTTAGGACACTGAGATTGGTTGTGCTCAGCCCGCGAGATCGATCTACCTCATCTTTAGACAATGATGCTATCCTTAATGTGGGAAAAAATGTTACTTTTTACTATCAGTCAAAATAACCAAATTTTTATTCAGAAACAGTTGGTTTCACTTTGTTGTGCCTAAGCATTGAAACAAATTTTAAAGGGCAACAATTGGGAAGTATTCTCAGTTATTAATCTCTGATTGAAAGAGAATTTGCCTCTGATTTTGGATGTTAGTTTAAAACATTCTTTTCCTTTTTTGAAATAAAATTTAATCTTAAACACATTACTTCTAAGACACTCTCTTGACCCCATTTGAAACCACATGAAATAGAATTTGTAGCAATGTGTGACAGTGTTTTTTAGTTACGACTGTAAAAAACCAATTATTGTTTTCCAGAATCGCAAATAAAATGAACCAGAAAAAAATCATTCACATCAAGATACTTTGTTAAATAATACTATTGTCATCAACTTCTATACTGTGAATGATTTCTGTATGTCATAAACTGTCATATTCTTCTGTAACATTTGTATAGTCCATACTGAATAAGAAGGCCACTTTCTGACAGGTCTGCGAAAGTAACGCCACTGTTTACATCTGATTACATATCCTTCCGCCATCAGCTGGTCCGTCAAGTCGGGGCTGTATTTTTTATCAACACGCTGTCAGCTAATCCACTTGCCATTGTACTGTGTGCAAACAAATTTTAAGATATTTGAAGACTGACATCTGTCTAAAAAAATAAGTATGTTATAAAAGTAAAAATATAAAATGTTGCAAATAATTAAATATTTGCTAACTTTTTTTTAATTTGTCCAAGATAGTGAATTTGGGTTAACATTTGCGAGACGGTCTGTTGTATCTATTATCACACTTTGGACGTTATAGCTAATATATTCGAGTTGGAAATATGTGACGTGGAATAACGTTAGAATTGCTTAAAAACTATTCACGCGTGTCTCACTTTCTACGGAAACAAGGAGATGGGTTTCGAGAGAACAATATGGCGTATAATTTACGTAGACGAACGATTACCGGCCGAATATAAATTACTTGTACTCCAAATCGTTGTACATGAAATATATGTTACTTAAAAAATTATGCAGAGCTCGTGGAAAAATATAACTATTGGCATCTGTTTGTAAATTTGTTATATATCGCGCAGTAAAGCGGTTCATTTCTGGCTGGTAATACCTCATAAAATATCCGACAGATGGTGCGCACAACACGTCACGGCAAAGTTTGAGCAACCCTTTTTTTGGTCAATAGATAGTGTCTTTTTTAAAGTTGATAGATCTTACATTACGGGCTGGAAATATATTTCAAATTCGTGTCGTTTCGTCAAATTATTGAAAAAATAATTCAACAATATTACTATATGCTTTTGGAATTAATATCAAGGATGCGTTGAAAACGAGGTTGGAGAGGGATGATACAACGTGAAAAAGCTTTCTGAAGTTAGCACAACTTCAGAAAACTTTTCCACGTCGTATCATTCTATTGTACATTTCATTTTGAACACCTATACGGCTATACATAACTACATTATCACAAAGTTTAGTTTTTAACACTAACAACCATTGTTTTGTGACCTTGTAAAATAAAATGTATTAATAAATGCAAGAACTCTTTCTTACCTGCGTATTTTCTGCTTTTCTGATGTGCATTGGTAGTGCACTCAGAATAGCCAACGTAATTTTAATTTTTGTTCGTTCGTGCATCAGCTGATACAGGATTTTGTAAATGGCACTTTGTTTGTTTCGTATATGTTAAGTTGCCACTCACTGACTGTCAGAAAGTGGCCTTCTTATACCGTATCGACCATAACTTCAGCTGTATGTATAAGTTTTGTCTATTTACTTTCCGCCTCATTTGTGGGAAGCTTCTCCATTCTGTTATTATTTCACTTACAGTTACTGACCAGCATGGTGTAATTACAATCTTCCTCATCTGACTTAAGTTTCTTTTGTTGCACGCTCTTAAAGCCTTCCTGCATTAAACTTTCAAGTTTTCAGCAGCATGATCTGTAAGTTGTCCCAGGGTATTTTTTACAGGTATTGCTACAAACACACTGTTTGGTTCACATGATGTAACGTCTTTTATCCCTTTGTGTCCCATGGCTGTGGTTAACTTTAAAATTTTGTCCATCGGCTAGTTCTCATAGAAATAGGAATATTCTATCCAAAACAAATGTGAAAAATGTAAACACACACAATGTCATTGACATCCAAAATCAAAATGAATACAACTAGTGATGAACAGTCGGTTTTTAACCTACACTACTGGTATTAAAATTAATTACAGTGATTCGTTCTTCAAAATGAATCAGTTTATAACGTGATTTTAATTTAGCCTACTCAATATATTCTCTCTCTCATAAGTTGGCAAGATTTTGACAGTTCGATGAAAGTAGCGCCAAGTGGAGGCTCTATTTTTTATCAAGACGCTGCCAGCTAATCCACTTGCCATTGTACTGTAATGCTAAATCAACTTTTAAGGTATTTATAGACTGACATATGTCTAAAA
This sequence comes from Clitarchus hookeri, assembly GCA_002778355.1. NCBI lineage: Eukaryota > Metazoa > Arthropoda > Insecta > Phasmatodea > Phasmatidae > Clitarchus > Clitarchus hookeri. The sequence goes on from NQII01006162.1 coordinate 44,091, forward strand.
AATTCGTAAATTATAAAAGTAAAAATATAAAACCTTGCAAAAAATTTTAATATTTTCAAACTCTTTTATAATTTGTTACGAGACAGCAAATCTGGGTTAACATTTGCGAGACGGTAATTGTAGTTCTTATCACACTTTGGACGTAACAGCTAATACGTTAAGAATTGAAATAAATATAATTTTGGGAACTTGCTCGACAACGCACTTTCATTCGCCAACTCACCAACGACTTTCCAAAGCAGGCGGCAGAACAACATGGTAGGTAATGGACATAGACGTAACGATTACCAGCCCAAAGGAAATTACTAGTAAACAAAAAAATCGCTGTACACGGAAATAAGTTACTTTAAAAATGATACAGAGCTCGCGGGAAAATAAAACCATTGGTATATGTTCATAAATTTGTTATTTTACACATTAAAGCTATATTTTTCTGGCTGGTTAGTGCTTCGGGAGAGAGACAGGTGGCGCGCATGGCATGTCAGGTAGCGCTTTTGTGAACAGAAAACGTTTCTCAATAGGTGGCAGCACGTTGGTCTGCCTCCCGATTCCATCTTTTTAAAAGTTGACTTTTCTCCTATTACTGACTTGAAATGACACGAATTTGAAATATATTTCGTCAAATTATTTGAAAAAATAATTCATCAATACCCTGTGATATTTCTGTAGGCTTTTGGAATTATTATCAAGCGTGTATAGAAAGCATGGCTGGAGAGTGGGGATACAACATGAATAGAACTCCCAAGGTTTGAAGTTGTTTCATTTTAATGTGCATTTCATTTTGAACACCTATACATTACTACTTTAGCATGAAGTTTAGTTTGCAACACTAAAAACCACTTTTTTTATGACCACGTAAAATAAAATGTATTAATTAATCTAAGATCTCTTTACTTATCCGCATATTTTCTGCTTGTCTGATGTGCATCGGCAGTGCACTCAGAATAGCCAACATAATAATTTTTGTTCGTTCATGCATCAGCTGATACAGAATTTTGTAAATGGCACGTTGTCTGTTTCGTATACGTCAATTTGCCACTCACTGATCGTCAAAATCTTGCTAACTTATATGAGACAGACAATAAGTTTGTATTTTAACATACAAAACTGTATTTAAAAGTTAATCATATATTCTAAACTCCTTCTAGGCAGCTAAAAAAATTGCAAAATGTTTATTGCATCATACTGTAGTGTCATTTTTCATAATGTCCAGGTTGGGACACCTTTGGACATCTCAATTGTAGCAGCTTGTTTGTATGCATGTCTATAGATTTGTTCCATTTGGCAGTTCTTTCTGACCTTTTGTCTTTTTCATGTTCTATTCACCAATCATCTGCTCTGTAGATTTTGGCGGGCTTCACTGGTCCGCCATCTCTGTTGTTTACAAAATGAGAACGTCTTTAACACCTAAACGCGTACCATTCGCTTTGAAGGGGGTTACCAACTCTCTTTAACGCAGGGCACTTTCACTTGAACTCTCACGACTCCCGGAGAGCAAACAAGAGGCAGAATGGAACAAACCTTTGGCGTCATCTGAGAGGAAAGGACAAGGAAGCACTAAAGACCAAAGGGCATGGTAATTATGGCAAGGACCTAGAGTCTACATAACTGCTTATTGTAGTTTGGATTCTACTTTTTTAATCACCTCCACACATGATGCGGTTTTCAAGGGAGTCGAAACAGCGAAGTCCAAAAGGTTAGCACAGATGTGTGCTGTTTAGTGCAACAGCAATGATAGGACCGAATACCAGTGCAAACCTGCACAATGTTTACTGTATCAAGACTACACAACTGTCCATAAATTCAAACACCAATTTAATTTAGGTAAGTTTTGAAAAACAAAATTTTTTTTCTCATTGATATCCACCAACTCTCTGTATCCAAACATGTCTTTTGTCTAACTCTTGAATAGATGTTTTACTTTACGCAGTGCATCACCTATAATCATAAAAAAATATGACAAAATTCTAATTTATAAAAAACAAAGCCTTCCATTTAACAATGTTTAATTTACGAACGATTTACTGTGTTTCACCTTCAAGCTGAGTTACATTTTGAAATGTGGAGCATATAAAGAAATGGAGCGAGGTGAGATGGGGACGGAAAAGGGGTGGATGGTTAAGTTTGAATAAACAGCTTAGGTGTAGTTCATGCAATCTATGTAATTCCAGAAAGTCCTACATGTATCAGAAAACAGATTTTTCTACACTTTGTTGTTTTAATACAAAACCTATAAAGCAAATTCAATGCAATTTTTGTTGCATGCAGCTTAAAAAAAAAGAGAGGTTGCTCAAATCGATAAGATTCATGTGTGTATGCAATAGTTGCACAAAGAAGCACTAGATCGCTCCGGTAGTTTCAGAAACGTGTTTTCGAATTTCATTTTTTATACTTCATGCAAATGGTGATTTCATTCGATAATAGTATCAAGATGTTTTCTATTGTATGGAAATAAACAGTGACAAATTTGAATGTGCAATCGCAATGCAATATTTTCCAAAGACAATTATGACATTCCATGTTATGCCAGTTAATTAAAAAATTTATTTTGCCTCTCTCCACCCCCCCCTCCTTTTTTTTTTGTAAATCTACACCTGAATGACGAGGTAAATAATATTATCTCAAGAAAATCTGCCAATAAACTGAAAATTTCTCAAAAACTTTTGACGTCCTGGCAGGAGTGTGTGTTAGCTACCCAACCACTGCAGCCCTTTTGATCTCCAAACATTACAGCTAGTTTATTTAGGTACAGCACAATGATTAACAAGAAAAAAAAATAAAATCACAAGAAAATAGTAACTATGCAAATATAATACCAAAAACCGTATTTATTTCGTGGTTGCATCCAACTTTTCTGAAGCTCTGCTTCCAGGATATCCCTCCATTTCATACACACAAAGCTTAACTAAGTCTCGAAAATTACATCAAAGAGAGAGTGCACCGCATATGTGTACACTCAAGTGTAATATTATTTTGCATTAGAACTATTTCTTACTAGGCATTACCAACACACTATTTTCTCCCTGCTTCTATTTATATTAATAAATTATATATTATAGATAAAATGTAAGTAAGTGTTCAATTTAACCAAACATAAGGTACAAGTATAAAATGAGTCTCGTACGTAACATATTTAGCACTAACACATGGGGTGATTTTTAGGAGGTTCAAGAAACCGCGAATAGACTATACCAGATTCATAATAGGCACAGAGGTTCAGCACTAGTAGGATTAAACCACTGTGCTAGCCACTGGGCGAGACTGTCAGAAATATATCACGCAATTTCTAACGACGAAGAAAAGTGGCAAACACTGTGCACAATCGCAAAAGAACGAAGATTGTGGTTAAGTGAAAGGTGCACAAAAATAATAAACAGGCTGCAGTTATACCTTACAGAGATATAGAAAATTAAGCATAAACATAACTTATGACCATTCTCTTCTCTCTTGATGAAATTTGCAAATAAGTTAAGTCACTGAAATATTCTAAGTACCACACCAGGGTTATATTGTTTAAAACAAAATAGCTGATTAACTAATCTAAATATCAGCTTTTACACGATGCAAGGTTGAATTTGCATGCAAAATCTCATGCAAGGTAGATCTTGCACAAAATTAAGAGTGTCCTATTTTCAGGAGAGTTTTGCACGAAGCAAGTGATGTGACCACAGGAGAACAGCAGAGAATATGATTAAAAATATTCATTGTGAACTCTTGAAAAAATTGTTTGGCAATGAGAGAGAGCAGGTCAGATATTGTTGGACGAGTACAACAAATATCCTGTGGTTCTTAATAGCCACTGCTTCAAAACTGCATGTGTTTGAGATATTTAATTATTAAAATTATTGGCTATAAACTTTTCTTATCCAAGAAGGTATTTTGTGTTTTATGTTTTATCTGTGCACTCATCTCGTAAAGTTTTTCTAGTATTTTTGCATAAGATTTCTCATGCAAGGCCTCATACAAAATCAATTTTCCAATGTGTAAAAGCAGCTTAACGAATATCAACAAGAAGAAAAATGGCATTTACAATATTATGCCTTGTTTGAGGTGTACGATTATACAAAATTTGTATTCATGATTTATATATAATCTTTTAAATTAGGTTTGCTGTTACCTTTTTATTCCAGTAATTTGTGAGTAGTCTAGGTTTGTTGGTCTTGCAGAAATGCTTACATTCCAAGTAATACCTGAAAATTGGTTTGCTGTAGCATAGTTTTAAAGCATCATTCCATCACAAACTGTCTACACCACCATATTTTAATTTTCCATGTTGTGCCACTGAGGCGAAAGTACTAGCACGTTTTTGGTGCTGTTAGTTGTGTATTCCAGGGGCGCTTAATGCCTCAGTAAAATCCCAATGTAATAACAAAATTTTTTGCCCGGAAATTTTGGAGGAACTGGGTATAAAAAAGAATCTCGCAGAAATATTACCAATTAAGTACATAAATTCTAGTTTAAACTTTCGGTGAGAGAGAGTACATCCAATGCGTCCATTTCGAGCTGCCACCGAATCTTGCTATTTTCATTATCAGGATTCCTGTAGTTACATCTTTCAATGATTCTTTGAAGAATTGTTCTATCATTCCAAGGCGACTTTTGAGTTTTTACCATTTCGATAAATTCAATGTTATCTCCTCTCAACAGAAATCCTCATATCTTGTATTTTTTTTTTTAAATTAGCATTTACAAGTTCTGCTTTATCTCATACAAAAAATATGTAGGAAGTATCTTGCATCAATGCAGTTGGAGGAAAACTTTACTCAGCTTCCAAAACTAAGAACCCAGACAGCAGTTTTTAATATTGGAAAACTCAGTTCTTAAAACATGGTATTACATTCCAAAACACTTCCAACCATAAAATGTCCCCCCCCCCTTCCCATTTAAATACGTACAGCAGTAACTCTTCCGGACATTCCACCACCCACACTGCAGTAGGCCACCCAAAGGCCCCGACATTGCAGGACCACGGCCTTTCCCTGCAGCACCTGAAGATGCGGAGCTCAAAAATGGTCTTGGCAGGAGGGGGGTTGCTTGATGCAGGATGGCGTCCTGCCCCCTAGACAGCTTGCCACACTGCATCAACTGCACTAGTGTAGTTACAGCGCACCGCGAGTGCCGACACAGGTGCAGTGCAACAGTATATCCCCTCTTTCCGCACAGGCGGGCAAGGGTGCATAATGGCAGACCTGGCATATATAATTTGTAGGGCAATTTCAAAGCAAGTATTTGAAAGTAAAGAAAGACACTACGAGTGTAAACATTCAGACACGCCCCTACTAGCATTTCTGGGTTTTCAATTTGTTATTCTCAAATACACGTATTTTTCACCTCAGTTGTTTCACCCTCATTTCATGCCATCCAATATTTGTGTATTTATTTTGTCAATTTTTCATGCAATTTTTTTAGGTCTTCCAATTATTGCAAGTTACAGGCAAGCAAAAAGTAGTGCGGGTGAGCCGCGTGACGCCATAGTACGTGCCACGCGTGCATGCCAGATTCAGTCGTCATCGAGCATCTCAAGGGGTTGGCACAAGCCGCGTCGCGCTCCGGGTGCCTTCACGTTTTTGGGCCAATCACCTTTAGCTGCAGTAGTCTAATGTAACGTACCAGTACCGGTTTTTTCTGCACCTCGAGATGCCACCACCTCCTTCACCAGGAAGCTTAATGCACCAATAATTCATTCTTGTGTACAAATGTGTATTTTATGCAGTTTTGCCTATCTAGCGGGCCACAGTCCGTATAAAGTGTTCACCTACAGTGATGTTAGTGTTTCTGTGCAAGTTTTCAGCCTGTCTCTCTTATTTCAAGCACTGCCTTCAAGCGTTTTGGGGTACAGGTCCCTTATAACCCAGTTTCACGTATGCTTAACTCTGAGCTTTTACAGTTTAAGGCGTGTGTGTCAGCCCGAATATGCCCACAGTATTTTCCATGCAAGTATAAGGAGCGAGGGGGTTCTTCCAACATTTCACCGAGGTACTGGATACGTCCGGGCGAATGGCTCGCCGTACCCCGAGGTCATCACCAGCAGCAACAATTGGCACCGCCCTCCGATGGCGTCTGGCGCATTGTCGGGTATCCAAATCCGCAAACCACCTAACAATGTTTTTCATCTCCCCCCAAAACTTCCATTAACCCAACACCGCCTAGCCAACAGGCACTACACCCTTTGCTCATGGTGCTTCACCTACTTCCAGGCTCACGAGCCACCACCAACTTCTGCTTAAATTTCTGATCACCTTTTGTTCAAAAATATTATAACAGTGAGACACTTCTGGGACTGAGGGTGGAATAAGCTAATTAATAAAGGCAACAGCTACTGAAGAACATAGACTATAGTGTGACATATGAAAAACTTCTACACTATTTAATAATCGAGACTCATCATTGTCAATGGCTTATTATTAAGAGCCTATGTCACCCTCACCCACCATATTGAAATATTTATTTATTTATTTCCAATTTTATTGAACAAAGTGACAACATAAACTTAGCTAATTACTTTACAGACACATTAACTACCAACACATATTTATGCAACAATTCACTTAACACAAAATAAGCCTAACAAGGTTTGAGCACAGTTAAAGTAGATTTTTCTTTGCAAGACACAAACTTATATTTCAATGAAAATAATGTTGGAAACAACATACCATAAAAATAATTATTTTCCAAAAGTAGACAGTCTTAGTGCCTGCACAATTTGTTTCATCACTTCAACCTACTCCTGCAAACTTCATATTTGTTTCTTGAACCGACAGGTCAACCCTAATTTTCTAAACACTTCAGGCATCTTGTTTGTGTGTTTCGTTAACTGTACTATTGAATCCTAGAGTGTATTTCACTGTGGAGCCTGCATAAATCAGGGTAACATTTAAGAACATTTAATATGCATGTAGCACATCTCACATAATGTGGCAGTATTTGCATTTTATTTCAAAACTGAAAGTACACATTAAATTTATTTTAAATACAAATGAACATTGAGATGAAATGCAAAATATTGCACAATGAAAAAAAGTGGTTTGAGTGGGGTCGACAAGCAGGGTTCGGCACAGCTGTATACCTAACCTGCCACCCATCTGCACGTTAGGGCAGGAACTAGGAACAAATTCTGTTTAACGTCACCCAAGCACCAGCTGATTAGATCATTATTTATGGTGATGGGTCAATGGGCGTGCGGCGATCGAGATGCCCGATCACTGAAGGTAACCTCTTGCAAACACAAGGGTTTTCAAGTAACTGGCTGTAATGGCGGAAACAGTTCAAATACAATCTCAAGGATGTAGGTGGCAAAAGTTTGCCAGCATTGAGACAAATAGCTCCCTTGGTAACTTTGATGAGTCACTATGCAAAAGATCTTAATGAAAGTTTTACATTTGTTACAACATAAAAGCATACTATAAAAACTGTGCTCAACAAGTTCTATGCATATTTGCTGCCACAACGTAATCTCTCCCACGAGATACTTATATATATATTTTTTTTTTTTTTACCTGCTCACAAAAGAAAAGGTCAAACATTTACTTGTATCTATGATTGCATAGTGTGTAGTATTGGAAGATATAACCTTCCATTGGTCCAAGCCGTCTATACGTGCAGAACTGCGGACGTGATGGAGAAATGCCTGAAGAGATTTCAAGAGTAAGCAGCTGCATTTCAAGAGGTAACTTTCAGCAAGATTCTACATAACAATAGCAGTCATCAGGGCAACAGTGGCTCAACCAGTCAGGGAACAAGGATGCAGTGGCGCTTTGATGGTAACCGGTGTGGTGAGAAACAATGTTGAAAATATGCCACATATAGTGTAGTGTAAAAAATGGCTGTGGTAATAATCATTTCGCTAAAATGTACCGTTCAAAGCAAAAAAAGGTAAGTGAAGTGATGAAAACATCCCCCTCTACCTCTAGTTCCTCAGAATATGATATGGGAGAAGTGAACCTGAGGAATCAATAGGCACTGCAACAACTCCCCTGAAAGGTTGTCCAGGAAAACATTCATGTTTATTCTATCTCCCATTAAAGCACTGAATCTGCGTGGCCTGAAAAAAAGTCAGATAATGAACTCCCATGTAAATTTTTTTTTAAATTAAAATACTGGAGCTCAGGCTCATTGAAACCCTATAAAATTGTTTGCTAGACTTGATAAGTCACAAGAATCTATTTGGTTATAATGTTAGGTCAATCAGTAACTTGGGGGAGAAAATTCCCTTTGTTGTAAAGTTCTACCTTATATGTACAATAATGGGAGAGTTGAAAGACATTTCGCTCATTCTTAAGACTCTCAGCATGTGTCATACGTACATAAAGTGGCAAGTGTTCAGGCCGAAAATCAAAATCGTAAGCTAACTTGATAACCCAGCATTGTGTTTCACAGGTACTGGGGAACTGCCAGGTAGCTATAAGATTGTACTTGGGGAGGGTGCCAAGCCAGTGAGCCGTGCTCCTTGGAAAATTGCAGTTGCTCTCGGGGACCCCCACGAAACAAGGAATTGGACAGGTTAGTGACCAAGAGAATTACTGCCAAAGTAGAAAATCCTACTAAATGGGTCACCTCTCTTGTGATGATAGCATCAGAATTTACTTAGATCCACGGGATCTTGATGAGAGAGCACTTTCCATTGCCTACATTTGAGCAGATAACATCTCGGATGAGAGGGTGCTACTCATTTCAGGATCCTGGATTCATCACAGGGACTTTGGCAGGTAAAATTGCACAAGAGCAGCACAGCACATTCAATACCCTGTGGAGAGAGTAAAAAATTCTTGCAGTTGCCGTACGGTACACATTCGGCTCCCGCAGTCTTTCATCTGAAGTACAGCTGTTTGAGTGCCTAGGGTGCTAATGTACATTCATGTTATTTGTTGAAATTTTGAGCAAGAGCATGATCAGCAACTTGAAGTAATGGAGACACCTCAAAAACAAGGTTAGGTTTTGCATATAGGATGCTCAGTCTTGCCAGACAAACCACAAACAAAGAGAGTTGCGAATGTGCTCAGTAGCAGTTAACTCAAACATCTCGTATGCCAAATTGATAGCACTACAGCAATGTACCGACAGGGATGCAGCTGCAAAGCGTGCATAGTACAATCAGTGTAGGATGGCCCGAGAAGCTTCAGGACGTGCCTCAAGAGAATTTTGGTTATGCAAACAGATTGATACTCAAGGATGATGCAATAATTGTCCCTAAATGCCCGAGATCAGAAACTACTTTGTTCTATCCATGCTGCTCACCATGGGCCACAAGTGTATTCAAAGTATGTGGTCTGATTTTTTAGCAAATTTTGATGAATGCAAGGAGTTCCAGAAATCAAAACGTCTGCAACCTCTGCTTCCGCACCATACTACTCGCCTCCCACCAAGGCAAACCAAGTTCAATTCTCTGCAAGGCTACCCAGATTTTCGCATGTGAGAAATGTGGCGGATGTTGCCCATGGCCAGCAAGTTTTTTTTTTTGGGTTTGTCTCGTTTACCCTGCCACAGGCAGACGTGAGCTACTTATCACCAAGTACTGTACATACATGCTTTCCATACTTAAAATTTCTTTGACTGAAGATTTTGCATTAGTGCCATCCTTCATGCGCTGGGTTTGCCGAAACCAAAGTTCTATAGGAACATCAAGTTATGTTCCTGTTATTTGGCAAATATCCATCGAAGTCGTTTACTCTGCTTAAGGGGGAGATGTTAAGCAGTGACCAAGTATACTCAAATGCTTACATAGGAAAAAAAATTTGATCACCCATAACAGCTACTACAGGTTGGATGCTCTTGCTGTTTACCTATCTATAAACTATTAGTAAAAAAAAAAAAAAAAAAAAAAAAAAAAAAAAAAAAAAAAANGAACTATATAAAACATGTTTGCTATTAAAGAGATTAATTATTTTGTGTAGTTGATTCCAAGGCAGAACAGGAGCCAAATGAACTTAAAGGTGGATAGTTGGATTCATTCAAGGCCTTCACAAGTGTTGTGTTACTATCTCTCTTAATAGATACCACCAACACACACATCTTGTAACTTGACACCCAACAACGCCAAATAGTAGTTTAGAATTTCACAGTTCACATACCAGTACACAAAATCTTTCCAGAGAATAAAATAAAAAGTTCTTTAGCAATCACACAAAAAGAAGACCAGATAAAGATAGCGGAAAACGAGAAGCAGAGATAACAAATACCCACAATGTAGTGTTCCAACAAAAAATTTCAAGCAGATATATACTGGTGAAGGCTATGCAAAACTCAATGCAGAAAGAACTGTTAGCATTCAGATCAAATAGACTAATTGAAATTTTGAAAAAAGGCCTCAACTCCCCTCATGGGTCTCTGTTGTTCAGATTATGCAGACAGAAAATCACATGGGTGTTTCTGAATAGGTCATAGGTCATAGGTCTTACCATAAACTTCTCAGCAGTTTAAATCAAGATTTCAATCAGAAGAATAAAATATATTTGCAATTGCTACAAGCTTGTAGTGAATATTTTTTTGGTAATCTGTTAAAATATTAAAATCATTTGCAGTTAGTATTTGGCCAGAATAGGTTCCTCCCAAAAAAAAAAAAAAACCAGCTTTATTTGTTTAAAAGTGATATGTACTACAAACAAAAAAAAAAACATACCGGTTTCCATTCATAACGTTTACAGTTCTTCAAGTAAGTGCATTTACCATAGACTTGCACATTCAGTTTCTAGACAAAACATTTAAGTCAAAACCTGTAAATAACTATAACATTATTCTTTCTCTAGATGTCGTAACTGGCAATACAAAGTTCAAAACAAATGGTTCATCAAGGATGCCTCAAAAAGTGAAGACAAATAGGCAACAGTAATTTTGTTTCATCGCACATCTTCATACTTATAATGTACATCCTCCAGACGGCACAAGCTTAAAATTTGCATTTAAGGACTAGCAAGAGAATCTGCTATGATGATTTTTGGCCCACCTAAATATCTTTAGGCAGATAAATCATCATTCACATTAGCCTCACATTCTTAGACTATTAGAATACATACCATAAGATGGGAGTTACTTTGTCATTTGTGAACAACACTTCCCTAAACGTTGGACAACTATTTTACACGAACAGATTTCAGTGTCGCCGCATTCTAAGAAATGCACACAACAAAACAGAGAAGAGTACATTTGTTTTTAACCATCACAAAATTAAAAAGGCTTACCTACAGGGTCCAAACTAATCCTGTCTTACAGTACTAACAAAATTTATACTTTTTCCTTCAACTGCCACCGATTGCAGTAACCCGCTGCAGTCATTTGACAGTGAAAATAATAGACGTCACTCAGTTTGCTTATCAGTTCAGTTCATTACATAAACAGGTGACGTCGCCGTTGGACAAGGTTTTAATATATTGGTCAGACACAAGGACTATATAACTGAATTAACTTTATTGGCTGCTAACCGGTCCCTAGCCAGTATATAAGCTGGGGCGCGTGGCTTGACGGCACGGCACAAAGTCTGATGTGGGCTTAGCGGTCCTTCGCACTACTGGTTTGCACACAGCCACTGGTTTACCTGTATTGGGCGTGGCCGGGGGTAGCTCCTGACTCGGCCGCTGTTGCTGTTGGTGCGGACTGGAACTCGTGCCCAGTCCGTGGGCGAACGTGGTCCGAATTTGGCAGTTTCAGTTCATACAGACAACTTTGTTGTACAGACAAATTTTGATTTTGGGGAACCGTGAGTGTGTGTATAATAAAGGTTTGACTAAACTCCAAACTTTAGCAAGTACTTCAGCTACAATTAAATGGAGTGGAGAGGTTTGGGTGGTTCTTAACAAGGTTTTGAAAGCAGATGAGGGTGAAAGTAGGTGAACGTGAAGCAGCGCTATAACACAAGGGCAGGGGAAACACGAGATAACCCTAGCGGTTTCATCTGGCATGGATTCCACATGTGAAAATCCAGGAAAGACCTCGCAAGAATAAAACTCCTGTTAACCTTGGTGGAAGAGTGTCCTCTAGTAACTACACCACCCCCTGCCAAGCTGCAATAAAGTTTTAATAATCAAACACTTCAAACATATTATGACAGCTTGTTCATAGCATCATAATTTAACTACCAAGTCTTCATGCAGGAATGAAATAAATACACAAAATTTGTAAAGGTTGCTATACTGCAGGATAAATGCTTCGAAATTGTGCAGTTTTAATGTACTGTGGCCTACAGTCATGTTAGCTTGCGAACAAGGCAACCACGAGAATTTTCCTTCTTTACAAAGCACTTGTGGCTGCTTTTTAAGTGCACTGCAAATGTGCCAATGCAGCTGCCATCCACATCACCAAAATGCCACCAGTAAAAGTTGAATTACTGAATCACTCATTATGTGTACAGAGTCCAAGAGCACAGTGTTTAACAAGCTGGAATGCCGTGGCTGCAAATGCATGAAGACGATGAATCTCTAGTAATCTCCTAACAACCAGCACTTTGGACCACCCTACAGGCTGTCCACAAACCTACAGGACAGCAGGATTGTGTAAATCCCTGGCATTTAAGTCCCAAGCATGCATAATGTCACATTTTTTTTTGAAGAGTAGCAATCATTGACATTTCCCCTGACCCAGGTGAAAATTCCCTGAACCTATTTCCTTAANTACATGACTTTCCCTGTGAATGGTTACCCTGAACCTATTTCCTTAATGGCAAATAAAATATTCTGTTTGTAACTGGCCCTGCAAAGTGGTCACATCAATAAAAAGTACAAAATAGACAGGTTGTATTTTTCACTGCGTAATTGTACTAATGTGAGAAGTGCTGAACTAGACTTCCTAAATAAGCATTACATTGTTTACGTAAATTATTAGACTTTATAGTTGATACAAACATACAACCCTTAAATCTGTAGCTAAAAATTAGCCCATATATGAAATACCATGCTCCAAATAAGAAAAACACTAAAGTAATTAAATAAATCGTGTAATGTTTTAATAATAAATTATATTTTAGCCAATGCCACTTATCCTTATTTACTAAGAAATTGACTCATTGTAACGTACACACCCCATGTCTGCAATTCAGTCTGGTACTTTTATAACCCTAGGTAAAAAGCAAACCAGGTGAAAACCAGTGTGCATCCATTCTTTAAAAGGTTCCCTTTATCCAAATCTTAAATCCTTGTTATAATTTGATAATAAAATAATAAAACCCCGATTATAAAAACAATCTAAATTAAGGAAATGTGTAAATACTGGAACTGAAAATAATTTTGCACCAAACTAGGTACTAACACTGATTTGGTTGGTATATATAAAAAAAAATGAAGACTGTGATGATTTGATGACCACTGCTTTTGCTTTCCAAACATTTCATCAGAAAAAGTCTTAAAACTGCTCTGTAATTGAAATCTAGATTAAAAATGGGTACGTGTAAAGTTTAAATGTAGGAAATTTTACTAGTATAATAGCATCATACAGTGCAATTAATGTTTTATAATTTGGTACATTTTTGGTGACCACCACTTAAAGTAATCCAAGACAACAAACAATCACTACAAGAAAAACAAAAAATTTATTCAGATTCAGTTAAAATTCTTAATCCTTTTGGGCCCTACTTGTATTGCTATCAAATGTGGTTAACTCGCAAATGAGTGCACTTTCTTACAGGTGTGGTACTATGCCATAAATGANCTTGTATTGCTATCAAATGTGGTTAACTCGCAAATGAGTGCACTTTCTTACAGGTGTGGTACTATGCCATAAATGAAACCAACATTCCACATACACAAGTCTGTATCAGCTGATGCACAACAGCCAATGGAGAAATATACAGACAGAAACAACTTTGTTCATATATTATCAACAGTGGTAACAAATACCACGTGTGAACAATTGCATTTATTGTAAGAAGTGAAGGACTGCATTGGGTGTGAAAATAAATTAATTTTGAATTNCTTGTATTGCTATCAAATGTGGTTAACTCGCAAATGAGTGCACTTTCTTACAGGTGTGGTACTATGCCATAAATGGAAACCAACATTCCACATACACAAGTCTGTATCAGCTGATGCACAACAGCCAATGGAGAAATATACAGACAGAAACAACTTTGTTCATATATTATCAACAGTGGTAACAGACACCACGTGTGAACAATTGCATTTATTGTAAGAAGTGAAGGACTGCATTGGGTGTGAAAATAAATTAATTTTGAATTGATGCTCGGAAAATAGTTAATATTGTGTCCTGTGAAGTAAAACCTCTATATAATGAACCTAGTATTTGTAATGAAAAAACACCTGCATAACAAAATTTTTGTTTAGTCAAATCTGTATATATATAACACAGCATTTTCTGCTCTCTATATGACAAATTATTTTTCCCTCTTCGGCACAAAAGCTTTCTACAACCAAGACTGAAATAACCCCTATATTTTTCATATATTTCAGAGAAGAAAAAAAAGAAAATATACTAGAGCTGTAATGTTATTTCAAGTGCTGTAGAAGCAGTTATATTTGTCTTACTTCTTGTGTACTAAGCATTTTTTTGCTATAAGAGTTATTACCCAAGTGCTCAAAAGAAAATAAATTTTAACTCTTTTCTTTATAGAAAAATACAAAAGAATCTACGCAATTCAATTTTGGAAGCAATTAGATTCAAAACTGTCTGCGTAAGGGAAAAACACACATTATAAATCACCTCTCTATGACGAACCCTTCTATAACAATCTCACAAAACTTTGTGGCCTTCAATTTTGTTACACAGAGGTTTTACTGTACTTGACATAACTGTCTAACGAGAAATTAACGAAGGGTCTTGTACCTTCATTGTGAACTAGTCTCCATTTCATGTTAGTGCAATAAATTTATACAGTTCTAGAACATAGGGAGTGAAGAGATTTTGGCAGCTCTTAACAGCGAGGTCTTGAAAACGAAGAGGGTGACTGGGGTGAGTATGGTGCAATGACGGAATGAAAGGACGGGGAAACTGGAGATCCCTAAGAATACCCGCCGACCAGCAGCACCATCTGGCACAATCCCCCCATACGAAAATCTGGGAGTAACCCGGCCGGGGATCGAACCTGGTTATCCTTGGTGGGAGGCGAGCAGGCTAACACTCAGTTACCGCTGCCCCAAAATAACATAGTTCTAATGATAGCTTGGCTGTTATGTATCCTTCCACATCAGCTGGCTTTCAGTGAATACGACAAAATAACCACTCAGTTCTTTCGATTTGTTCTAAACACAAANATATAATAATTTGATTTGTAATCCTAAGTATGATAGCAGTATTCTGGGCAGTCGCACCTCATTCTATTCCTCTTTTCATCATTTCTTCAAAGATTTTAGCAATGTGAATATCATCATCTTGAGGCACATTTTGTGTAAATAATGTGCACCACTCATTCAGAAAATTAAGACAAAATTGCAGCCATGACCAACAGTTACACTTGACTAAATATGTAACTACAAAAACATGCAAGTTGATAAATATTCAATCAACCAGTAGCAAAAAAATACATACACGTAGCAAATACAAGTCCCAAGAACACAAACTAAACAAGGAAGTAACAAACTCATCTGGGCAATGAATAAAATGGTGTCTTGAAACATAAGTTTTGAATGGACGTTAACAAACACATGTACTGCTACTCTGAAATAATTACTTATTGCACTTTTCCAACACAAATGCAGAATCCCAGAAAGCAGTACAGTGTTATTTCAAAACTACATAATTTAAACCATGAATGTTCTAAAATCATTAAGTATTTCATTTACAGGCACTAAAGAAAACAATTACATACATATCACCAACATAACATACACACAGCAAAACCACATCAACTGATACTATATACATATATATAAAATGGGGGTATTTACTGTTTATTTGATGTTTATATTCATCACCATAACCGTTAGAATTTACTACACTTACGTGAAATGGACAATANTTTTTCATATATTTCAGAGAAGAAAAAAAAGAAAATATACTAGAGCTGTAATGTTATTTCAAGTGCTGTAGAAGCTGTTATATTTGTCTTACTTCTTGTGTACTAAGCATTTTTTTGCCATAAGAGTTATTACCCAAGTGCTCAAAAGAAAATAAATTTTAACCCTTTTCTTTATAGAAAAATACAAAAGAATCTATGCAATTCAATTTTGGAAGCAATTAGATTCAAAACTGTCTGCGTAAGGGAAAAACACACATTATAAATCACCTCTCTATGATGAACCCTTCTATAACAATCTCGCAAAACTTTGTGGCCTTCAATTTTGTTACACAGAGGTTTTACTGTACTTGACATAACTGTCTAACGAGAAATTAACNCAAAACTTTGTGGCCTTCAATTTTGTTACACAGAGGTTTTACTGTACTTGACATAACTGTCTAACGAGAAATTAACGAAGGGTCTTGTACCTTCATTGTGAACTAGTCTCCATTTCATGTTAGTGCAATAAATTTATACAGTTCTAGAACATAGGGAGTGAAGAGATTTTGGCAGCTCTTAACAGCGAGGTCTTGAAAACGAAGAGGGTGACTGGGGTGAGTATGGTGCAATGACGGAATGAAAGGACGGGGAAACTGGAGATCCCTAAGAATACCCGCCGACCAGCAGCACCATCTGGCACAATCCCCCCATACGAAAATCTGGGAGTAACCCGGCCGGGGATCGAACCTGGTTATCCTTGGTGGGAGGCGAGCAGGCTAACACTCAGTTACCGCTGCCCCAAAATAACATAGTTCTAATGATAGCTTGGCTGTTATGTATCCTTCCACATCAGCTGGCTTTCAGTGAATACGACAAAATAACCACTCAGTTCTTTTGATTTGTTCTAAACACAAACGTTGAGACATAAAATAACATAAAATGCATGGCTTGGGTACTACAGGATCAAAAAGGTTTACCACCATTAAACAAAATGTATAGAGAATAAGACCTGACAGACTTTTCNCTTGGGTACTACAGGATCAAAAAGGTTTACCACCATTAAACAAAATGTATAGAGAATAAGACCTGACAGACTTTTCTATAGTAATTTGATTTGTAATCCTAAGTATGATAGCAGTATTCTGGGCAGTCGCACCTCATTCTATTCCTCTTTTCATCATTTCTTCAAAGATTTTAGCAATGCGAATATCATCATCTTGAGGCACATTTTGTGTAAATAATGTGCACCATTCATTCAGAAAATTAAGACAAAATTGCAGCCATGATCAACAGTTACACTTGACTAAATACGTAACTACAAAAACATGCAAGTTGATAAATATTCAATCAACCAGTAGCAAAAACAAGTCCCAAGAACACAAACTAAACAAGGAAGTAACAAACTCATCTGGGCAATGAATAAAATGGTGTCTTGAAACATAAGTTTTGAATGGACGTTAACAAACACATGTACTGCTACTCTGAAATAATTACTTATTGCACTTTCCCAACACAAATGCAGAATCCCAGAAAGCAGTAGTGTTATTTCAAAACTACATAATTTAAACCATGAATGTTCTAAAATCATTAAGTATTTCATTTACAGGCACTAAAGAAAACAATTACATACATATTGCCAACATAACATACACACAGCAAAACCACATCAACTGATACAATATATATAAAATGGGAGCATTTACTGTTTATTTGATGTTTATATTCATCACCATAACCGTTAGAATTTACTACACTTACGTGAAATGGACAATACTTTTAGAACTATCAAAGTGCACTCATTTTTGAGATAGATTTATCTGATAATCGCACACATTTAACAATTAGTGACAAACCACAGTAAAGTAAACACATAACATCCACAAACAATATTGAAAAATGTAACAGACCGAACCAAACCCCCATATGTGGAAGGCTTACTTCAACATATTGCTTCAGTTAACCTAAACTTCCTAGGCCTAAAAGGACTAATGTATGCAAAGTACATTTATATACAAATTCAAACATATACAATGCAAATAAATGCTGCCAAAGTACAAAAGCATTTTGAACATATTTTCAAGCACTCAATCCTTATAAAACTGCACTTCAAATCATATGAAGTAAAGTATTACACATGTCAGACATGACAAACATGACAACCTTTAACAAAAACTGGACCACACAACACGAAGTCATACAAACTGCCTTAAATTTAATACAATATTANGTACATTTATATACAAATTCAAACATATACAATGCAAATAAATGCTGCCAAAGTACAAAAGCATTTTGAACATATCTCAAGCACTCAATCCTTATAAAACTGCACTTCAAATCATATGAAGTAAAGTATTACACATGTCACACATGACAACCTTTAACAAAAACTGGACCACACAACACGAAGTCATACAAACTGCCTTAAATTTAATACAATATTANACATGACAACCTTTAACAAAAACTGGACCACACAACACGAAGTCATACAAACTGCCTTAAATTTAATACAATATTACACTTATCTCAAACTGTCAGACAAAAGTAAAATTTGCTTTGAAGCTTTACTCATAACATTCTACAGTAGACATTAAGATACACACCTATTAAATTATCATGAAGTTTAGACACTTAACACTAACAACCTTTAATGAAAATTCACTTTTATTAACCATTACTAGTAACAGTGCAAAAGTAGATGTACTCAAACTGAAAAAAAAAAAAAAAAAAAAAAAACAGTATTACAACTGCAAAAAAAAATAGTATTCCTTAATTAATTGCGACAAAGTGTTCCCAAGGTATACAATGTAGCAGCCAAAATAACTCTTGATCTGCAACACCAAATACAATACCAGTCCAGTTACAGTCCATACACAGTATGCTCAATTGAAAAATAGAACAAAAAATTTGCAATACTGGTTTATGGAAGCACATGAACAGACGAACGCATAGCAGAAATTTGTTATCACTGAAGTTAACTGTCTATCCCTAAATACGAATTCTCATATGTTGGTCATTACAAATCACAACTTTCAAAACACTGCATTCCCTTGCGAAAAACCTTGCTCATTCACTTGCTGGAAGATCATGGAATTCTTCGTCATGCCAAACACTTCAGTACATATCGTAGGCTTAAAAATATTCAATACAAATTTTTTTAAGTTTTTTTTTAAATTAATGTTTGTTATTGTAATGAAATCAAATNAGGCTTAAAAATATTCAATACAAATTTTTTTAAGTTTTTTTTTAAATTAATGTTTGTTATTGTAATGAAATCAAAGAATTTTAAATTTAAGAAAAAGACTCACAGTAAACTAAACCTACGTGAGTGGAAAAGGGGAATTAATTGTCTGCTAATGCAAAGCCATCTTAAAGTGGAATGGAACAGGACAGTTTGTCATATAGTAAAATAAAAAATTCAACTTCAAAAGATTTATTCTAGCACACAAACTTTTCAGTCGGCTAGCATAACCACCTAAATTAGGAGGGCGCAAGAAAAAAAATAAATGTTAAATATGATAATTGAAGTCTGCATGTTTTTTGAGGTCGATATAGGAAAAAACAATGGGCAATACTACATTAAGATTTTTGCCAACTCTCCTTAGCAAAAATTTTATTTTACCAGCATGGCGTATTCCCTTGGCACAATATCCTGCGCTGCAGCTAAGACAGTGGACACACAAGTGGTTCAAACGTGATTATAAATTTGTTCAGCAGCCATGTTTGAACGTGTTTTCAAACTAAGAAGTTTCAGTGGTTACACCTCTACAACGGAATGGAAATAAAAGAAAATCCCAACCTCGAAAACCTGTACAAATACATATTTATAAATAGCTTCAAACACTCACTGAGGCTGGGTATTTTATTTATTCTAGCACCACATACCTTATTTTTTATTTTAAAAGTATGGCAAACACAGTTTTTTGATCTGGCTTATTATTTATTTCAATGAATGCAGAAATGCCTGCCAATTTCACATATTGTAAATTGTAATATCTGTATTTACATCGTAGCAGCCGATGTGAGCGCAACACAGGAGAAAAGTTGTTCCAAAGTTTACTTTTAACAAGAAATGACTGTGATCAGAACAAGTTTAGAACCAGTGTACCCATGTGGAATGCTGAACATATTTGAAGTGAAGTAGTTCTGTCTCCACCCCAAACATCATGATTCACTCAAACACAAGCCAATTAGGCTCAGCAAATATTAAAACTATTAAACTCTGAGTGCCACATCAGATATACAGACTGGCTGTACTTTGATCAGTGAAATCAAATTCAGATACATTGGAGGCAGCTGGTGATGTTTCTGGAACAATAATTTTCGCAACACCATTCTGGAACCATAAATTTTGCCAACTCCATCAGAATGAAGTTAAAATAATGACATTTATACAGAACAGTGAAGTTACTTTTATCAAACATAAATGTACTTAAAATCTGGCTGTTTCTTAAAGATCTGATTTTAACTTCTTTGCCTAACAAGTATGTTACTTGCTACTGTTGTTAACCTGTCTTTTCCATTATCAGAAATATCAACATCAACACAATTTTTAGTACCCTACTCAGATGCCAAAACATCTAGCCAATTGAGTGAGTGAATAAGGAAATCCTCATCACTGATATTGGCTATCGAACGTAGGTTTAGGTGGTACTTTGCAGAGAGTATGGACATCATTTATACTAAAATCCTGCAGTTAGTAAGGCAGTTTCCCCACAACTGCAATGGCAGCCAATCACAGCCATCTGCCTAGCAATGTTGTTATTTATCACTGTAGGGAAGACATAGCATGGTGACTAGTTTTCTAGAACATTCATTTTTAAGTACAAGAAAAACATGTTTCTACCATTAGATTGCAAATTTCTATACCTTTTTATCTGCGGGGAAACACACTGTGATTTCTGATAGCTGCAGCCGGTTTTGTTTTGTAACTTCTTTTTTTACTTTGCCAAATAAATGTTATGGATTATATTTCAACATACTACATTCTAACATTTTTTGTGTTTATGTAAATCAACCTGCAGAAGGATTTCAAAATTGTACATAGACATTACACCTAATTTTTTTTTGCAGTGTCTTTTCCTTAAACATAATTTTGATAAAATGTGTTTGCTTTATTTTCTGTTAGCCTGCTATATTGCTCATGTAATTCATTGAAAACATATATATTTCCAGCTAGTATAATGTAATTTTGATCATTTAACCTTCAGACATGTGTTGCAAATTACTCTATATACCCGAATCCAAGACAAGGATTATTACAATAACTTACTATTTAAAAAGTAGGGCTTGCCTTCAATTCAAATGCATAGATTTTTTAAGGGACAACATTTTTGGACTAATGTTTTTGGATTATACAGTACCACCTACACAAGAGTGGTAGCTGTATGTTTTTGGAATGAACTGTAGCACACAATGGCCCCAACTTAATCAAAACGTCCAGAGTAAAAAAAGTTTGTGTAAATTATACAGTATTTCTATACAGTTTCAGTTTACGGCCAGTTTCAGCAAAACAGTTAGGCGGATTT
This sequence comes from Clitarchus hookeri, assembly GCA_002778355.1. Taxonomy (NCBI): domain Eukaryota; kingdom Metazoa; phylum Arthropoda; class Insecta; order Phasmatodea; family Phasmatidae; genus Clitarchus; species Clitarchus hookeri. The sequence continues at coordinate 65,496 of NQII01006162.1, forward strand.
ATTTACAGTTTTAACACGTCATATTGAACTGTAAAAATGGTTGACTACGTCAAAACAAGGGGTACTTTGTCAAACAGTTTCTCTAAAAAAGAAAAGAGAAGTTATGACAAAAATTTTAAAATGATGGTAATCAATTATGCTGCACAAAAATAACAATAGTGAAACTGCACGGAAATACTGCCTGTCTGAAGTTAACGTGCGGCTGTGAAAATGAGAGAAATTGAAGAGTTGTAAATTGACTAGAAAACACTTAGTGGGCCAAAACACTGCCGGTTCAAAGAAATGGATGGTAGCAAAGATAGCGTCATGTGAGAAGATGAAGTGGTGGAAGATGGAGACAGTGAATGCAGTGATAGCAGCAGTGAAAATGGTGCATGATGAGGCACACCAACCAATAACTAGACCCATTATGTACGCCATTGATACTCAGTTGTTTGTATATAAACTGTAAGTACAGTAGTTTGGTACTGTAATCAAAATCTTTTAACACTTGTATTTTCATTTTACCACTAACTTGCCTGCATTTTGAAAAAAAGGTAGTGAATAACTGTTTTTCCTGAAAACACGAAGTTGTAATTGGGGGTTGCCTTAGATTCAGGAGTTTTCTGTACTTTGATGAGTATGCATTCAGTATGGCAAAAACAGTGCCCTGAACACTATGTACAGTGGCTATGTTGACGTAACATTTTTCCCTCGGCAATGCTACAAATTAACACACTGATGTAAATCATGGCCACATTGCCATGATTTTAAGATAAATTGTGGCAGTGACTCTATACCAAAATGCACTTGCAATTTCCCAATACCACTACAGCTGCAAACTTATTCCCCACCCAAAACAACTCCACAACTTAATTTCAACTTTGTTCATCTGCAGATTGAAATTATTTGTTAAGTTTTGTTTGTTGCTGTGCTACTTGTTAACAAGACGTAGCCCACTTTGGCATTGTGTAACCACCAGTGACTCAAGTTTTTGAGCAGAGTTGTCAAAAAGGAAAACATAAGGAAACTTCTACTGAATAAAGCCATACATTTATGGATAAGACTGAGCCTGGAAAAATTTCCTTTGCATNAAACATAAGGAAACTTCTACTGAATAAAGCCATACATTTATGGATAAGACTGAGCCTGGAAAAATTTCCTTTGCATGAACACACAGCAGCAAACACTAGAGAATTATGTATGCTGCAGACAATAGTTAAATGTGCGCAATGAAATGGTATTAAGATTATCAACAAAAAAAAAAATGTCGGCAAAGAGCATCGATTACAAATGCTACCCCAGCAATTTGTTTTTGCATTACATATGTCCTAGTAGTTTAATCTTACTGTGTGCAAAAAATTATTAAAAAAAAAAAAAAAATGTTATAAATCAATTTTAATTCCACCGGTCATTAGGTACGTTTAAACGCAGCATTTGAAAAATCGACATAAAATAATAGTATTTCGGGCAGCATGCAATCTTCAGCTCTTCCAATTTGTCCATTTCCTTACTTACAGACTCTGTGTGAGCTACAGTATCGTATGCACATATAAGGAGTATCATATGCACATATAAGGANTTTCCTTACTTACAGACTCTGTGTGAGCTACAGTATCGTATGCACATATAAGGAGTATCATATGCACATATAAGGAGATAAAGCGCCAGTCATTGCCACACGTTTTTGAAGACACCATTTCAATTAGTAAAAAGAAATCACACCGCTGCAGTGTTCAAAAAGAAATAGCAAAGATAAATAACAATCCACCAGTGACACAAATGCTCCAATTTATTCACATGTTCATGTGAGTAATACATACGGAAATGTACGAAAATAACATAAAAATTTCAGTTAAATGACTACCAACACAAATTGTGTTGACAGTTACACTGAAATGAATGCCAATTCTCACTAGCCTGGCAAACACACAATACAACTGCTACAACAGTTCACATGGGAAAGTCCACAAAAATTCACTGAAAGCTACACGCGTTAAGTGGACAACAGGGTGTAGGAAAGTGTACCAGTACTGAACTCCAAAACTAACGGTGCTTCTTGAATTTTAAGAGCTTCTTGAGACAGACACAGAATAACATATGTATTTAATGTAAATATAAATGGGAAGATATGGTTTCAAATCCTAAACATTACAAACTACAGCTATCAATAACTTTTGAACTGGTACAGACACTGGCACCTTCAAGTTACACGCATGGAAATCCATATGCCATACTCCACGAGCAAGAATTCCTTGCAAATTTCTACAGTTCTCTTTTTATACACAGATTATTAGCTGTGGTTAGCAGATAATGACAACATTTTATAAATATGTAGTTACTCATCACTTAAGCATGTATTTTTGTTTGTGGGAAGAACCACTCTTTAATATACTGAACTGCACAATGCATCCTCCCATCGCAATTCACTCCCTCTTACAGTGAGGAAGTTTCATATTGCTTTACTGCACATTAAAAACACCATATAAAATTTAAGTTAATGTACCTACACATTACAGGATACAAAATATACTTCAGTGTCCATTCCTCCCCAAACACTTATAATTCAATCCATGTCAGCAAAATCAATTTCAAAAAATGTCAAATTAAATTTAAGACATTTCTTCGTCAAGTTGTAATCTACAGCACAACTAAAACCAAGCTAAATAAGTCACAGACAAAATTTGGAACAGATAGCTCGAAATTAATACTTTAAAAGAAAAATAACTGAAGTAAACACTCAAGAATCTGCTGTAGGGCTGTTTTGGAGCAATGCAAAAAAAGTTCAGTCCAGGCACGTGCATGGCCCCTCAACATGCGGTGCCACCAGTCTGCTGCTGGTATACTTCAATGGTATCGCCCTCTTCCATTTCAAGGCTTATTGGTGTATCAGATTCATTTATCGGCTGGCCATCAAACCTGAACCGCATTGTCTGCATCGCAAGGCCCTGGAACAAAAAACACGAGGAAAGTTTATAGATTGGTACAGCAACAGCATGGTAGCAATTCTTCCAGTACTGCTAGCAAGTACTTGAGGTAATAACATACAGGTTTAAAAACAATTTTTAAAAAGGTATAAGCATTATACCACATATATAAACTAGTTTATTACTTCTGATGAGACATGAGCACGTTTATAGCTTGTCCCAGAGAAATACTTATATTAGATATGTGACAACATTGACCNACTTCTGATGAGACATGAGCACGTTTATAGCTTGTCCCAGAGAAATACTTATATTAGATATGTGACAACATTGACCACGTTCCTGGCGGGTCACATATTATCTGTCTCACGTAACTTGGCAAGATTTTGAAGGCTTGAGGAAAGTAGCGCAAAATATTTACTTTTTGTTTATGCATCCTTTTGCCATCAGCTGATGCATCAAGTGGAGGCTGTATATTTTATCAACGCGCTGTCAGCTAAGCCACTTGCCATTGTACCGTAATGCTAAACAAATTTTAAGGTAATTTAAACTGACCCCTGTCTAAAAAAATTCATAGGTTATAAAGTAAAAATATAAAACCTTGCAAAAAATGTAATATTTGCTAACTCTTTTTTAATTTGTCTGAGACAGTGAATTTGGGCTAAGATTTGCGAGACTGTAGTTGTAGTTTTGGACGTCATAGCTAATATAACTGAAACTAAAAGTAATTTGGGGAAACTTGATTGACAACGCACTTTTATTGACCAACAACTCACCAACGACTATTGCAAAGCTATAATTTTGCTATTACTGATACAGTTTGAGTTGGAAATATGTGGCTTGGAATAACGTAAGAATTGTTTAAAAACTATTCACGCACATTCCACTTTCTTAATTTTATTAATACAATATAGTAACAACACGGAAACAATTAAATGGGTTTGCGGGAGAACAACATGGCTTTAATGGACATAGACGTAACGATTAGCGGGGTCAATAGAAATTAATAGTAATCAAAATCTCTGTACACAAAATATAAGTTACTTAAAAATTATGCAGAGCTTGCNTACTGATACAGTTTGAGTTGGAAATATGTGGCTTGGAATAACGTAAGAATTGTTTAAAAACTATTCACGCACATTTCACTTTCTTAATTTTATTAATACAATATAGTAACAACAAGGAAACAATTAAATGGGTTTGCGGGAGAACAACATGGCTTTAATGGACATAGACGTAACGATTAGCGGGTCAATAGAAATTAATAGTAATCAAAATCTCTGTACACAAAATATAAGTTACTTAAAAATTATGCAGAGCTTGCNGGGTCAATAGAAATTAATAGTAATCAAAATCTCTGTACACAAAATATAAGTTACTTAAAAATTATGCAGAGCTTGCGGAAAAATAAAACTATTGGTATCTGTTCGTAAATTTATTATTTTACACATGAAAGCTATTTTTTGTGACTGGTAATACTTCGGGAAAGAGGGGAAAGATGACACGCATGGCATTGCTGTGCAAGTTGTGAGCCGAGAGTACTACTCAACAGATAGCAGCATGTTGCCCTACCTCTTGATCCAGTCTTTTTAAAAGTTGACTTTTCGTCTATTACTGGCTTGCAACAACACAAATTTAAAATATATTTTGTCAAATTATTAGCAAAAATTAATTCAACAATACCATGCAATATTTCTGTAGGCTTTTGGAATTAATATCAAGCATGTAANAATTATTAGCAAAAATTAATTCAACAATACCATGCAATATTTCTGTAGGCTTTTGGAATTAATATCAAGCATGTAAGGAAAGCATGGATGGAAAGTGGGGATACAACGTGAAAAGAACTCTCGTGGTTTTGAAGTTGCCTTTGATTTGGATACGGATCGTTTTATTGTGCATTTCATTTTGAACACCTATACATTACCACTTTATCAAGAAGTTTAGTTTATAACTCAACAATTGCTGTTTTGTGACCCCGTAAAATAAAATGTATTAATTAATCTAGGAACGCTTTCTTATTGCATATTTTCTGCTTGTTTGAAGTGCGTCTGCAGTGCACTCAGAATAGCCAACATAATATTAATTTTTTGTGATTTTGTAAATGGTACTTTCTTTCATATACATCAACTTGCCACTCACCGACTGTCATAATCTTGCCAAGTTATGGACAATAGTATCAACCTGTTACTTTGTATCTGAAACCAACTTGTATAAAACCAACTGTAAACGAGTACACCGTCAAAAGTATCAAATACATTTAATATCATAGAAAAAAAAGTTTTTGTTTAAACAATTACATATAAAAAGTTAATTTATCCTCTCTGAAACATTTTCTAGCAGATGAAGCCTTATTATGATCTTGTTTCTATCTATACTTTATTTCACTATAAAATATAACACAACTCAAAATATGTATTTGAACATGATAGCGCACGTACTCGAAAATGTGCGTACCTGACAACATGCCCATTACTCGAGGGACTGGTGAAGTAGCGATGCACTCTCGTAGCTCGAGAATTCCTGTATCTGATACAGAAAGTATCAGATACTTTGGAACAGGTACAGAAAATAACTGTAACAACCCATCTCTAGTTTCTATATGCCTTTTCTGTCACATTGCCAGTGATATATGCTGATATCCATGACATCTTCCTTGTGCTCACTTACCCAGGGTATCCACTGAAATCCCATTTTGGAATTCTCTGTTTTCCCGGCGAAATCTTACTATTAATATAACAGACCTATTTTCAGGACAGAAACCTTTGACAACAAGCATACTGCAACAGACCAAACAAGCAGGGCCAACATTTTATTCAACCCATCAGCATTTCTCATGATACATGCTACTGACTTCACACACCTGCCCATTAAAAACACACACAAATACTTCATTTTGTACAATTAGGCCCTATGTCACTTGCAAAAGATGTATTATTGTCAATTCACAAACTTGAAAATTAAATTTTAAAATGCATATGCTCTCCAATATTCATACAACTAACAACTTTTGCAAAATAGCAATTATTTACCTCTTCCCTGACTCCGGTGAAAATTCCCTGACATTTCCCTAACTTTTCCTTGTGGGTGGACACCCTGTTTCCTCTACCTAGCCTTCGCTGTTGGCATAAGGTGCATGCAAAGTTTGTTTGAACGAAATCAGTTCAGTGCTTCTCATTATGCTATAGCATAACAATACCAGCGACAGTGTTAGCACACTTGTTTTACTGTCCATGTCCTTGAGATAACGCTTATCTTATCTCTTGGCTAGGCTTGCATTGGCTATTGCATTGCTCTTGCATGTTATCTATGGAATTCTCTTTCCCTTGCATGCCTCCTTGCAAGAGTGGTGTAACTCTAATTCACTGTTAAACTTACGCTCAGATCAAAGATATATATACCCCAACTTATTGCCCTGCACCAAAACTTAGGTTTTGTGTAGCGAACAGAGAAAGCATCCTTAGGGATAACGTCCAATGTGCGACAAAGACATTACCGCACCAGAAGGTCTTATTATCCATGTAAAGTGTATCGTAATATTTTAAGTGTGAATTCAGACCTCTAAACATGAAAGATCTCAGGCGGATTCTTGCTCACTTGCCTCGTTGCTTCTAGATGCAAGGTGCTCAAATGGCGTGAAGTCTGTCAGCGACTCCCCACATGTCTAAGTGGCAACCCTATATATATTTAAGGCACGCTAATATAGATAGATGTAGGATGCATGTCTGAAGACTAACCTGATGTTTCTGTATTGAAAATTTAGTTAGCAGCTGAACATGATGCTAAAAACACATGCTCATAAAAATAATTTTTGTAGAGCTTGGAAACTTGTTTTTGGCGTTCAAACAGCACTACACAATATTCATGTGTTTTTAATACTCCTAGGATACTTTTGTACATAAGGTTTAAAAAGCAAAAACTATACATTTTTGTTCATAAAATAATTTACATGAGTCACAAAAAGTGTCTCAAAAATTTNGGTTTAAAAAGCAAAAACTATACATTTTTGTTCATAAAATAATTTACATGAGTCACAAAAAGTGTCTCAAAAATTTTTACACAAGAAAAATCAAAATTTTTAAGTATTTTAGCCTTTTAAAATAATCTAATCAGTTAGTTATACACAGCTAGCACAATTTAGAAAACAAAAATATTAAATTTCATTAGTCTCGGGACCATGAGGCAACCTCAGGCATACGAGATGTCGCCAATTGGTAATATTTTGCAAGAAAAACGTACATAATTAAATCACACATACTTCATACAAATTCAAAAAGCACAAATAAAATATCCATTAGTTAGATGGAAAACTCATTCATGCTCTCAGATAGCTGCAAATGCACGTTATCACCTTGGCCATACAGGATACCACTGGATAACAGTAAGACTCTCTTGCTCCAAAACTGAATCAGCTCATTACTAATTTTTAAGTTTACTCAATCTTGTTACTACAAGCAATTCACAGCCGTTCCCATTAGAGCAAATTTTTTAACGGTAATCAAAATAATGCCCTAGTCCTTTTGACAACTGACCCAGCACTGTGTACGTGAAGTGGTGGCTGCGATGATATTTCACATGCACAGCTTTGAATGAACCTACTTGATGACAAGGTTTGCCAACGTGGGCCCATGCAAGAAAACCCATCTGGGGTTTTTTTTGGGTGGACCCACTTGCACAAAACCGACTTAATGTGCCAAGTGGGTTTTTTCAAAATTTTTAAACTTTTGCCACTGTATAAAATAATTGGACGTGCTGATTATATTTTATTTTATTCACAGTAAATAGTTCTGACTCACTATAAACAGGAAACAAGTAAAAGTAAATCATTTTACAAATTACGTATTGGAAATACATTTTGATGGTTTGTCTTACCTTTAGGTGCTTTTACAATCTACTATTGATTATGGCATTTGCATGGACAGGAAATGAAAAATTAATTGGCACAATTAACTTTTCTAACTTCGTTTTTACTACTGGCTCATTGTTGATCAGTCTGGTGGCTGCAACAAATTACACCATGGCCGTACCACTGAATTTGTCCATTTTACCACCATGAAAGTGGTCTAAATCATGTGGTGTGCAGGAAAAAACATTAAATAAAAATTCCCTCCCCAGATACCTTTCTACTCCCATTTCATATAGTAATTTATTAATATTGATACCTCCCCAGTGCTATGGCATATAAGTAGGTATTGATTCTGCTCTCTGCGTAAGGCACCAGCAATTAATGCTAGCCCTCAGTGTCAGGGCGTAGGAATATGTTGACGCTACTATCCCTAGGTCCAATTTACCAAATAAATTCACCTTCTTTGTGAGTTAATATATGTCAGTTTTATTTTCGCTTAACAGGTTAACTTCTA
>NQII01006162.1:74471-103886 GCA_002778355.1 Clitarchus hookeri
AGTGTGCCTTCTGACGAAAAAATATCTTTCGGGATGCGAGACGCATCAATATTTTGTACAAAAAGCTAACTATCAAACAATAAATGCTATTTGGAATTTAAAAAAAGTACACATTAGAAACAACTGCCTGTAGGAAACACATAAAACATTCACTCAAAAGAGTAAACCCTCCTTATCTAGGGATTTCTAAATTTCTTTCCTTTTATGTTTTAACTCTTTGTACTGTGAAGAATGGACGGTGTTCTATATGTTATCTTTGATTTCTGGAGGTGATATTTTGGATGTGTTTTCGGCTATTGAGAATAAAAGGCCCAGTTGAAATTTTGAGTTATTGAAGATATTATTTATTCCTGTTTGATTTCTCATTACTCATGAAGAGCAGTAAGTTTGTCAAAAAGTATTTATAATCTTTATCCAATCGTTTTAAGATCTTTTGGTTTTAAGAACCCACAACATTACTGAGATAGAGTCAGACTTATTTTAAATATATGAGGTTGTCCTGTATAAATTGATAAGAGTATATATTAAATTGCCAATTAAATTTTTGCTCTCATTTATAGAATTATGATTAAAATAATTAAAGTAAACAGTTTTACTTTACTGCATAGCAGGATGGTGATAGTTTTTGTTCCATATTCGTATTATCACAGAACACCTTCCATAATAGTTCACGTAACTTCAACTTCCTTAACATTTTTACTTACAAGTACCTTCTATGCTTCAATTAATATATTGTCCACATTTATTTAGGCTTTCTTATTTTCTTCAGGATCTTCTCCTTAGCTATCAAAAATTCCTTATCTTCTTTCAGCTTTCTTTTCACATTACATATATTTGTTTTTCTTTTCGTGCTGTCTTTCTAACTGTCTATTTCTATTCCTTTCACTTAACATTTTTTTAGCCTATTTTCTGAATCACTTATGCAATCACCCAAATGTCTGTCTGGAATGTAAGTCCCCTTAATAATTTTTAAACAAGACAACAGAATCTGACCAAAATAGGTTCACATATAGTATTTAAGAGCATCAGACACTTATAAATTTTGATTATGCTGGGCACTTATTTTCAAAATGGTGGCAATTTTAAAATTTAGGGCATTATGCTATATCTCTGGAACCATTAAACCTATTTAAACCAAATTTGGTACATTCACAGTGCATGATATAAGCACTAAATTTAGACAAAGATAATGATGTTAATCCACCATTTTGGAAGACAGAGCAAATTGGAAAAATAAAACTTTCACATTATATCTTGGGAACCATATAACCAATTTAAAACAAATTTGCCACGTTGACAGTGGATGACAAAGATAATGTTAATCTGCATTTTGTAAAATGCCACAAATTGAAAAAATTAAGCTTTTACATTATACACTGGAGAGCCAAAAAAACTGGTAATAGGCGTGTGTATGCAAAACAACAGAGGCATTGAACCAATCATAGTAAAGCGATGCGGTCGGCAGCGCCTATATAAAACAAGCGTATGGTAAAGTTGCTAGATCGGTTACTGCTGCTACAATGGCAGGTTATCAAGATTTAAGTGAGTTTGAACGTGGTGTTATAGTCGGCGCACGAGAGATGGGACATAGCATCTCCGAGGTAGCAATAAAATTTGGATTTTCGCGTACGACCATTTTACGAGTGTACCATGAATATTGGGAAGTCGGTAAAACATCAGATCTTCGACATCGCTGCGGTCGGAAAAAGATCGTGAACGAACGGGACAAACGACGACTGACGAGAATGATTAAACGTGACAGATGCGCAACCCTTTATCAAATTGGCGCAGATTTCAATGCTGGGGTATTAACAAGTGCCAGCGTGCGAACTATTCAACGGACCATCATTGATATGGGCTTTCGGAGCCGAAGGTATGCTCGTGTAACGGCAGGTGTAACCATTTAACTGATTAAAACCAAATTTGAAACGTTGAGAATGCACAACCTAAACACTGAATTTAGAAAGTGATGTTATTCATCAGTTATTTTGGAAGACAGTGCAACATGAAAAATAAAGCTTTCACTTTGTATATCTGCAACTACACAACCGATTACTGCCTAATTTGGCATGTAAGTAATACCATTGTAGGCCCTGTACATATACACAATTTAAATGGATGAGGTGATTATTTTCAAAATGGTGGTAATATTTTACGGTCATTTGCAATATCTACAATACCATTTGACCAATTTAAACCAAACTTATGTTGAAAGTATATTTACAAGCAACAAATGAGTCAATAATATCCTCTTTTGTCCACCATTTGGTAAGACAGTGCCACACAAATAAATTACGTTTCGTCATATCTCTGGAAACAATCAACAGATTCTTTCCAAATGTGGCAAACAAGTATTCCTACAGTAGACCATGTTAACTTACAAGTTTTAATTTTGTAAAGTGCAAGTAGACGGATATTTTGGCGAAAAAAGATGCACTAACTGTACAGGATATTACAGAATGAACCATTTTTTCTCTTCCCCAACTGGTCTGATACAATCGCAATATAATAGATAAATATACAGAATAAACATCATGGCACAGGTGGCCATGATGGTGTAGTGGTTAGACTGCCCGCTTCCCACCAAGGAATCGGCTCTCAAGACCTCGTTGTTAAGAGCCACCCAAATCTCTTCACTCGCTCACTTTCAAAATGGTGGCAGATATTTTATTTTAGTATTCTGTGTCTAAGAAATCAAGTAACCAATGTCAACTCAATTTGTATGCTGGCAGTTATCTATTACAAAAATCAAATGTGTGTACACAGGGGCACTTGTCAGCCATTTCATGAGATAGTCCCATATAAATAAATAAAGTTGCTATATCTCTGAAAAAAAAAAATNGGGGCACTTGTCAGCCATTTCATGAGATAGTCCCATATAAATAAATAAAGTTGCTATATCTCTGAAAAAAAAAAATCAAACAATTCAAATCTAAGATAGCAAACAAGTAGTACTGTGGTAGGTAATGTAAATTTATAGGCTATGTTTTTAAATTGATAGTATATTTTTTAAGAGGGCCAGACATTTTCAAAATTGTGTCCATATAAACGTTTTAGCATAGTACCCTACATCTACAAAACAATGCAACTGATTTCAACAAAACTTTGAAAACCGGCAGTATCTGGACATACATCAAATGATCTAACATAAACTTATTTGTCAGCCATTTTGAAAGATAGCACCACATGAAAAATTATTAAGCTTTAATGTCCTTATCAGGAAAAAATTAACAGATACCCACCAAATTCAGGTGATACGTTATACTTTTGTAGTCCATCTAAATTTATATGACGGAAGGAAGTAGTCACATATTTTCAAAATAACAACCATGTAAATAGTTTAGGTTAGTCCCAAATAATTTCAACGACGTAGCATCATCAATGACGTACATAGAATGTGCCAATACATAACCATTTTGTTCTCCAGTGATGCAAGATAGCACCACATAAGAANGGGGCACTTGTCAGCCATTTCATGAGATAGTCCCATATAAATAAATAAAGTTGCTATATCTCTGAAAAAAAAAAAAAAATCAAACAATTCAAATCTAAGATAGCAAACAAGTAGTACTGTGGTAGGTAATGTAAATTTATAGGCTATGTTTTTAAATTGATAGTATATTTTTTAAGAGGGCCAGGCATTTTCAAAATTGTGTCCATATAAACGTTTTAGCATAGTACCCTATATCTACAAAACAATGCAACTAANTTTTAAGAGGGCCAGACATTTTCAAAATTGTGTCCATATAAACGTTTTAGCATAGTACCCTACATCTACAAAACAATGCAACTGATTTCAACAAAACTTTGAAAACCGGCAGTATCTGGACATACATCAAATGATCTAACATAAACTTATTTGTCAGCCATTTTGAAAGATAGCACCACATGAAAAATTATTAAGCTTTAATGTCCTTATCAGGAAAAAATTAACAGATACCCACCAAATTCAGGTGATACGTTATACTTTTGTAGTCCATCTAAATTTATATGACGGAAGGAAGTAGTCACATATTTTCAAAATAACAACCATGTAAATAGTTTAGGTTAGTATGCTACATGTCCCAAATAATTTCAACGACGTAGCATTATCAATGACGTACATAGAATGTGCCAATACATAACCATTTTGTTCTCCAGTGATGCAAGATAGCACCACATAAGAANATCAATGACGTACATAGAATGTGCCAATACATAACCATTTTGTTCTCCAGTGATGCAAGATAGCACCACATAAGAAAATGGAACTTTTGTCGTATGTCTGGGACCAATCAACAGATTCCCATCAAACTTTGCACACAAGTAGGGCTTAGGGCTACAGTAGTTTATGCTTTGTGTCTAACGATATTTACATTATGGCTGCCATATAAATCATTTTGATAAGTTTCTCATATGTATTAAACAACTTAACCAATCGCAAATAAAATTTGAAAGTTAAAGTATCTACTAGAAATATAAAACATGCTTAGATATAGTCTTTTACCATATTTTTGCAAAGTAGTGCAAGGTGATAAAATGTAACATTTATGTCTTACCTCTGGAACCAATCATATATTTCCCACCAAATTTTTCACNCTCTGGAACCAATCATATATTTCCCACCAAATTTTTCACTCAAGCAGTACTGTAGTGGGACATGTAAACGGGTCAAACATTTTTTTCTTCAAAAAGGTGCAATTTAAATTATTTATATAATTATATCATATCTATTAAATAATTCGACAAATTACAACCGAATTTTTTATGCTGACAGCATATGCCTAAGAAGAGTTGGTAAACTCATTCTACCAAAATTTAGCCTGATTAATATCAAAGTTGATGCTACAAATCCTACCTCTATAATGTAGTTTGGTAGCATGCCATCTTCCGATACAAGGCATTCTGTGTTCAAGTCGCAGGTAGGGCGCACGTGTATTTCTAATTGTCTCTCAGTATTGAAGTTGTTTCTGGTTGCATCTCTATCTAATGATAACGTTTTCAATGAGATACAGATCGTCATTAAAATTATTTGCATACACGTAGAGGAAAGTAGGCTTGTTAGTTATATTGATAACTTTTTGTTGTTCTTTTGAAGATATTCTTGTAATGTAAATGAGCTCATCTTGCAAGCTTAATAAACTTGCTAGTGATAATTAAATCAGGTTGGTTACCACAACATCCGAGATCATCTTTGACAAACAAAACACACTCGCATGCAAAAAAATAGATTACCCTGAAGGTGACATCGCAGAGGCATGTTATATGGGTACAGGCACAGGACATGGTATTATGTATACAGAAAACATCAAAATATTATACCATACCAAGCATGTATTGCAGGTGACAGCGATGATACAGTCTGGCATGGAGGCATACACGCGTCAGATGTTCTCTTGAGGAAGATCCTGGTGCAACTGAGCTTCCAAATCCACCGAAGTTGCTGTCCAATTTAGTCCCAAGCATTCTAGATGGGAAAGAGGTCCAAAGACCTTGCTGGCCAAGGAAGCATGCTGACATCACAAAGGCAGGCCAGAGATACTAATGCAGTGAGGCCAAGCATCATCCTGCTGGAAAATGGGTCTGTCAAGCTGCACCAGAAAGGGGCTACAGAATTTCCTGGACTTATCGCAATGTTGTCAGGGTTCCTTCAATCACCACCATTGGGGTGCGGGAATCATCGGAAATGGCATCCCACATCATGACACCTCTCGTTGGGACGGTGTGCCACTCTACAATGAAGCATGGATTATGGCACTGGCCAGGATGTCTTCACGACTCAAATTCAGCAGTCGTCTGTATACAGACAGAACCTTGATTCGTCGTTGAAGACCACTCATCGCCAATCCACAAGCTGCCATGCTGCCCATCCCTGGCAGTTCACACTTGCTCGGTGATGCTCAAGTCGTAATGGTAGACGTCGTAAAGGAACACAGTGAAAACAGATACCGCTCTGCTAGTTGCATGGATATAGTACTGATGGACAGACATAACCCCAGCTGTTGTGACATGTCCATGGATGGTGTGCAGCAACGCCCATGTAGTGCTTATAGCCTGTCGCACAACGAAATAATCTTCCCTGCTTGTGGTCCACCAGGGTCAACCTGAGCCTTTTCAATGGATGTGTGTACCCTCCTGTTCCCACTGCATCCAACACCAACTCGCAGTGTAAGAAGAACGGTTAAAGTGGTGAGCAATGTGCCGAAACATCCAGCCTGCCTCTCGATGCAGCCTCTCTCAAACTCATCCAGCTGGGAAAAGGCTTGTCTGTTGCCAGAGATGATTTTTGAATACACTGAAAACCCTCTCTCAACATCTCCACTGACATGAGACAAAGCTAACGCAGCTAAAACAATCTCTGACACAGTTGGATACATTGAACTGCCTTCCTCACATTTTGCCAAAAAGAATTAGAAATGTTATACCACAACTTTNCTGACACAGTTGGATACATTGAACTGCCTTCCTCACATTTTGCCAAAAAGAATTAGAAATGTTATACCACAACTTTCAACAACTACGATAATTGCTGAATCACTGTGATAAAGTTAAGACATTTTGTCACATAGCTAATATCTTCTAAGCTCTTTTCTATTTCACTGGGAATCAAGCATCTCAAATACTTTAACACAGTTTCTTGCAAAAGAGAACTTGTTCCAATATGTGTTTACATGACTGAATATTATATTGTGTTCCAGAGCATCTAAAATACGCTGATAGCATATCCCTTTTGGAGCACTGTGCAAGTTCTGCCATTACATTATCACTAACAATAATAAAATCTTCAAGAGAAAAAAGTTTATCATCTGTTAAGTATTCACCATTTCTTTCAATGAGTTGCAGTTGTTTCGAAATTTGCCTGAACAAGGATTTTTTNTATCATCTGTTAAGTATTCACCATTTCTTTCAATGAGTTGCAGTTGTTTCGAAATTTGCCTGAACAAGGATTTTTTATCCTGTTGTTTGACAGGAATGGTCTGTAATTAATGCAAGTATGATTAAGCGGACAATGTCTCACCACCCGGCACTGCCCCATAGGAGGTATTTTTCAAAGCTCTTGATTAAGACTCCTTGATTGTTCACATCAGAAGTAGTTCATCAAGTCTACTTCATTTAAACTTAAACTGTTGCTTCACCTATATTTTAATTCAAAATAATATTTCTCCCAAATTTTAACATAAAAAATGCACATTTTAAAAAATTACACAAGACGGTAATTATTAAGTGTAGGGGCTTTTCTGTAAAAAAAAAAAAAAAAAACTCCAAAAAGTGGTATATTTCTACTGTACTAATCACGTAGAACACGAATATACTAGGGGCGCAGCTCTAAAATAAGTAAAACATATTTTTAAAAAATGAACAAATTTGCAAGATGACCGTTTCTGACAGTTTGTTTACATTTGTGAACAAAACATCGTAGACCAACAAAAGTTGCATTAACGGGTTCTGCACAGCTTACCTTGTTCATATTCAAGACGGCGTAATGTTAAAATAAGTAGAACATATTTAAATAAATCGCAAAATTTGATGTTTACGTCTATTAACATCTACCGCCATTAATAATGGCCACGCATTGCATATTCACGCAATCTAGCGGGCGCATATGTCATCACGGGTCATACGTTAGTATGCCAGTGTGTGGCTACAGGTGCTGGTCGTGGTGAGTTAGGTGAAGCTCCGTTTGTGATTTAAAACGAAGAAAGCAAGCGAGACTACGTTTCTGTGTTATATTAGCCTCTTAACGAGCGCTTCTGTGTATATATTCGGCTGTAAACGAGTGTTTCGGTGCGTTATATGCGCGTATGTGGCGCTTTGTGGAAGATTGTGATTTCATTGAGTGAGCTGAGGTTGAATGGGCCGTTGACAGAGTATGTACCACCCACCTACATTGGTGAGTGCATGGATATTATTTTGGTGTGTTTTACGGCTCCTTTAAATCCTTAAAATCCTAAATTCGTAGTTTGGTGTAAAACCCACAAATCCTAACAGGTAGCTTAATGGGCNGTGCGTTATATGCGCGTATGTGGCGCTTTGTGGAAGATTGTGATTTCATTGAGTGAGCTGAGGTTGAATGGGCCGTTGACAGAGTATGTACCACCCACCTACATTGGTGAGTGCATGGATATTATTTTGGTGTGTTTTACGGCTCCTTTAAATCCTTAAAATCCTAAATTCATAGTTTGGTGTAAAACCCACAAATCCTAACAGGTAGCTTAATGGGCAAATGTAGTTATATTACGTAATTCAAACAAGGCTTTTTCTGGACGTTTTTACCCCACAATTTCACATTCTTTCTAAACTAACCTAGGATTATTCGTAGGTAACGCAGAACACGACTATAGTAGCGTCATTAACGTGTGACTAATTGTATAATATGTGCCCACCTAACCTAACAGAACCTAACCCCACAATGGGTGAATCACTATTTTACATTTTTAAACTAACCTAGGATTGTAGCGATTTTAACTAACCTAGGATTGCAGTTATTAAAAATAACGTAGGATTGTAGGGTTCCTATCTAGTCTGTGATTGTAGGGTGTTGATCGGAGATTTGATTAATATTGTATAATCTTATATTACTTNTATCTAGTCTGTGATTGTAGGGTGTTGATCGGAGATTTGATTAATATTGTATAATCTTATATTACTTTACAACCTAAACAAAGAAATTAGTCTTACGTTAATGCCCCTAGTATATTCGTGTTCTACATGATTAGTAGAGTAGAAATATACCACTTTGGGGGGGAGGGGATTTTTCCTTCAGAAAATCCCTAAACTTAATAATTGCCCACAAGACAAATAAAAAAATTAGCATAGGACACACTTTGCTGTGAGAACATAATCTCTTTCTATAGTGTGTGTACAACAGATTGGGTGACTGCAACAATTTTAAACTATGTGTGGATGAAATATATAAAATGATTAATCATCCTTACACAAGTGAGCACCAAATTCCTTTGAATGTTACGTAGTTGAAGTACAAGAGCAGATCCAGGTAAAAAAGAAAAATGTTTCACACATCNACCAAATTCCTTTGAATGTTACGTAGTTGAAGTACAAGAGCAGATCCAGGTAAAAAAGAAAAATGTTTCACACATCGATGCTGCTCAACTTTTACACCTACCCAAAATTTCTAAGCAAAACACATGTAAGTAGCAGTATTTCAATAACTGTTAGCTTTGAAACTGAAAATGCAAATCATTTAATCAGAACATAAACTTTTAGGTCACAAATTCTAGTCTATTTATTATTTCATTTACAAACACTATGAACAAGAAATTGTCCAAGGCAGCTAGGTTAGGATTGAATGGCAGTGTAACCTAGGCATTGGAATTAACGTTTGTATGTTATAAAAATTGGCAAATTGTAAACTTCAATGATGTTATTTACGAATTATGTATTCGCATTCAAACTTTGAATACCTAATGCGAAAATTGTGAATAATGTGCATTCCCATTTCAAATGGTTATTTGCTTGACTTATGTCTACTTCTTCAAAGATGGTAATTTAAAGTTTTATTCCTTGGTTATTAGAGCTAACTGTTACTTATCATGGTAACTAGTAGTGGCACATTTCTTCTTTCTTTTTGTTTGCAACCAAAGTAATAGGAATGTGAAGATTATGTTATCGCGGTTGTCCACTACCGAAACAAAAATGTCTTTGTATTGCTTTAATTTGCATACCATACTGTCCCGTAAGACGAACATGTAGATTTTTTTGCGTAATTATGGCATTTTATTTCTGCGAAAACATTCAAAAGTTTACAATTTTGGTAAATTGACGAAAGCATGAAGCAGCGACACTGTAAACATGAACAATACCAACTCGCAATCGGATTCAGTAGTTATAAAAAGTCGCTAGTTTATCAAACAAAAGTATTAAAAGTCTCTGATTTTGTAATTTAAAAATATATATTTTTACTATTCATATCAGTAACATAAAAAAAAAACCTGAGTTGGTAATTATCTAGTTTAAGGGCTTTTCTGAAAAACACAATAAAAATTTAAAATTATGATATATTTCTACTCTACTAATGATGCAGAACACGAATATACTAGGGGCATTAATGTCCGACTAATTTCGTAATATGTGCCCACCTAACCAAACAAAACCTAACCCCACAATGGGCGAATCACTATTTTACATTTTTAAACTAACCTAGGATTGTTGGGTTTTACACTAACCTATGATGTTAGGGTTTTAAACTAACCTAGGATAGTAGGGTTTTACACTAACCTAGGATGTTTGGGTTTTATACTAACCTAGGATGTTTGGGTTTTACACTAACCTAGGATGTTTGGGTTTTACACTAAAATACGAATGTAGGATTGCAGGGATTTAAAGGAACCGTAAAACACACCAAAAGAATGTAAATTGACTCACCTAGGTAGGGGGCTGGTATAATTCCTCTGACGTTAATAGACACAAACAAACATATTTCGCAAGTTTTTTTTAATATGTTCTACTTATTTTAACACTACGGCCGCTTCAATATCAACTAGGTAAGCTATGCTGAATTCATTAAAACAACTTTTGTTGGCATAAAACGTTTCGTTCATAAACGTAAACAAACTGTCAGAAACAGTCATCTCACAAACTTGTTCAATTTTTTAAAATATGTTGCACTTATTTTAAAGCGATGCCCCTAGTATATTCGTGTTCTGCATCATTAGTAGAGTAGAAATATATCATAATTTTAAATTTTTATTGTGTGTTTCAGAAAAGCCCCTAAACTAGATAATTACCCCTGAGGGTACTTATTTTGTGTCTGTAAATAAGTTGTTGATGTTAACCTCAAATTCTGTACTTGTTGAAGCAAAAAGCATGGACAGAGAAGTCGGCACATCCATGTTAGACTTCGAGTTTTATTTGCTGGCCGGATTTGGTGTCAAACGATTGTTTATTGCCAATCACACAGTATAATATCAGTTTCTTTATAATTTAACGAAATTTTATTTATTTACAACATATGAAATTAAAACAAGTCTGTAAAAAAATGTTATGGGCTCATTCCAGTGTGATACAATATATTTCTAATAGTCTTTTTATTCAAAACTTCCAAAGCAAGTTGTTTTGTCCCTGCGACAGGTCTTCGTTGGCTACATACCAACATATACTTCTTGTTACTGAAACTACACTGGATATTAGTTTCAGCAATGTCAACTATAGTTCTGATACTGCTGACCAGTAATAATGAAACATCAAAGATATCAATGTTTGTCAACAGTAGAAGAATGTGGCAATTTATTGTACTGGAAATAATTACAAAATATGAATCATTTGTACGTAGCTTGTTTTGTTGTAAAATATGTTTTCCAGATAAAGTCACAATTCATATTTCTCACTAGCTCTAAAACTTATATTTTGTCAAAACAACTGTGCAAAAGTCGCTATATATAGCGACAAAATNACCAAATTCCTTTGAATGTTACGTAGTTGAAGTACAAGAGCAGATCCAGGTAAAAAAGAAAAATGTTTCACACATTGATGCTGCTCAACTTTTACACCTACCCAAAATTTCTAAGCAAAACACATTCAAGTAGCAGTATTTCAATAACTGTTAGCTTTGAAACTGAAAATGCAAATCATTTAATCAGAACATAAACTTTTAGGTCACAAATTCTAGTCTATTTATTATTTCATTTACAAACACTATGAACAAGAAATTGTCCAAGGCGCTAGGTTAGGATTGAATGGCAGTGCAACCTAGGCATTGGAATTAAGGTTTGTATGTTATAAAAATTGGCAAATTGTAAACTTCAATGATGTTATTTACAAGTTATGTATTTGCATTCGAACTTTGAATACCTAATGCGAAAATTGTGAATAATGTGCATTCCCATTTCAAATGGTTATTTGCTTGACTTATGTCTACTCCTTCGAAGATGGTCATTTAAAGTTTTATTCCTTGGTTATTAGAGCTAACTGTTACTTATCATGGTAACTAGTAGTGGCACATTTCTTCTTTCTTTTTGTTTGCAACCAAAGTAATAGGAATGAAAAGATTATGTTATCGCGGTTGTCCACTACCGAAACAAAAATGTCTTTGTATTGTTTAATTTGGATACCATACTGTCCCGTAAGACAAACATGTAGATTTTTTTGCGTAATTATGGGTAAATTATGGCATTTTATTTCTGCGAAAACATTCAAAAGTTTACAATTTTGGTAAATTGACGAAAGCATGAAGCAGCGACACTGTAAACATGAATAACACCAACATGCAGTGATGCCAACTCGCAATCGGATTCAGTAGTTATAAAAAGTCACTAGTATATCAAACAAAAGTATTAAAAGTCGCTGATTTTGTAATTTAAAAATATATGTTTTTACTATTCATATCAGTAACTTAAAAAAAAACCTGAGTTTACTTATTTTGTGTCTGTAAATAAGTTGTTGATGTTAACCTCAAATTCTGTACTTGTTGAAGCAAGAAGCATGGACAGAGAAGTCGGCACATCCATGTTGGACTTCGAGTTTTATTTGCTGGCCGGATTTGGTGTCAAACGATTGTTTATTGCCAATCACACAGTATAATATCAGTTTCTTTATAATTTAACGAAATTTTATTTATTTACAACATATGAAATTAAAACAAGTCTGTAAAAAAATGTTATGGGCTCATTCCAGTGTGATACAATATATTTCTAATAGTCTTTTTATTCAAAACTTCCAAAGCAAGTTGTTTTGTCCCTGCGACAGGTCTTCGTTGGCTACATACCAACATATACTTCTTGTTACTGAAACTACACTGGATATTAGTTTCAGCAATGTCAACTATAGTTCTGATACTGCTGACCAGTAATAATGAAACATCAAAGATATCAATGTTTGTCAACAGTAGAAGAATGTGGCAATTTATTGTACTGGAAATAATTACAAAATATGAATCATTTGTAAGTAGCTTGTTTTGTTGTAAAATATGTTTTGTTGTAAAATATGTTTTCCAGATAAAGTCACAATACATATTTCTCACTAGCTCTAAAACTTATATTTTGTCAAAACAACTGTGCAAAAGTCGCTATATATAGCGACAAAATNCATATTTCTCACTAGCTCTAAAACTTATATTTTGTCAAAACAACTGTGCAAAAGTCGCTATATATAGCGACAAAATCATTAAATTGGCAACAGTACCAACACAATGCCACATTGAGCTGTGGTGGAACGCGAACTAACACCACTAATAGTATCACAAGCCAATTGCAAGCGTTTACAACAAAATATTTGCATTTATGAAGTGTTTCATCTATTTCAAAAGATAAACAAATTCTGTTACCATTTCAGGATCAAGGTAGCAATAAATTGCAAGCAGTTTGCTGTGTGTTAGCAAATAGCACCAAACCTCCTAGTTTCCAGAATCTACTACCAATTCAACTGCGAAAATATGCCTATTTAAACTTAATGGCTTCACACATGTTGCAAACAATTTTGATCATTGAAAATAAAACTTTTCAACAGCTGAAAATAAATTTGTAACACCAGGCAAATACTTTCCTTTCCCGATAAGCCTACTAAAGTGTTTATTTTTATTGCAGAGATCTTTTGAAATATTTTCTAATGATCAAAAGTATATCTTCTTCTCTACGACAATAATGCATGCACAATATCATAGTTTTGTCACAATGTCTGTCTCATATCTTAACCATATTTCACACAAAAGTTGTTTGTGTGTGTATAGTGCATTATTTGTTAAGAGCTACATTTTGCAGCACACTANAACCATATTTCACACAAAAGTTGTTTGTGTGTGTATAGTGCATTATTTGTTAAGAGCTACATTTTGCAGCACACTTTAAGTTCAATACAAGCAGAATATCATTATGCGAAAACCAAATACAGCATTTGAAGATGTCAGTATTATTTGCGTGGGTACGGTTTGGTGTGTGATCAGTGAAACTATATTTATTTCTGTTTTATATAACTGAAATGAAGTGTTTACTGGTAGCTACTCAACTTCAAAACTATTCACATGTTATTCATAATTTTACGATTGAAAAATTTATTCGAACATCAAAATCAGCTATTTGCAACCCCCACCACCTTGGTAATGTACTGCTGATAACTCATGCAAACGACTCATTTACATTCTATTCATTCTAATGAGTCCAAACGAAGCAACACTCCACTCGCCACCAACCACACACCTACATAAACGCCAATTATTAATTATATGGATACAGTAAAATTAACAGCGGACAGCAAACTGTTGATTAACATTTTTTTTCACCACTACAGAATTGTAGCACTAAGAAACAAATATATCATGGTGATACACTCTAATGACGCAGTTTATAATAATTTGAATAGGGATATTAGGTTGATTTTCTTTTGTTTTGTGAGACTGTAATATTTTATC
Source organism: Clitarchus hookeri (assembly GCA_002778355.1). Lineage (NCBI taxonomy): Eukaryota > Metazoa > Arthropoda > Insecta > Phasmatodea > Phasmatidae > Clitarchus > Clitarchus hookeri. The sequence goes on from NQII01006162.1 coordinate 88,810, forward strand.
AGGATTCAAAGTTTTGTTAGTTAAGTTTTTTTGTCATACATTTGCCTTTTCTGAAATCTTAGTTTTTGTTTGTGTCAGTATTTGTTGATATAAATTTTTACCACTTAGTAGAAACTTTTTCCTTCTAGAATGTTCTGGAAGTTTGATTATTTTTTACTATGACGCAGTTCAGCATGGCGTGGGGAGAGGTTGAGACGAAGGTTGCACAGGTTTTCAAAGGGATTTCGGCCCATGCCCTTATTTGGTCATGTTTTTGGCACCCTGGGGCAGAGTGGGGGTAGGCACGGGACAGCTTTAACCCCAAGTGCCTACCACCCGCAATGGAGTAGGACCAGCATTCGAGGAAGACACATCGAGCATGGCAAATATCGCCCACACCGGCAAGCACCCGCAACCTCTACATCTTTAGATTTAAGTTTCATGTCTCTACTGAACTGAGCAAAACCGAGCTGTGTTTTCCAGTCATCAATTCTGACAACTGCGACATTACAACAGGTAAACAAAGCCTCGTCGTGCGATATACATAATTTTTTGTACTACTTCCACATAAGTATTACGATTCTCTACTGAATTTCATATCGAGGCCAACAGGATTAAGTATTATCTCAACATGGTTTAATTATAGTCATTTATTTCTGCAAGCACTTAATGCATCTGCACACATCCCTTGTGAATGACATGTAGTGAACTTGGTTTCCTTAAGACTTCTTGTATTTTAACAGAGTTATGCAACCTGATTGATATTTTACACCTTTTAACCCATAATTTCCATTTTCTTTATAGCCCTCCCCACTATGCTCTGTCTCATGTAAGTTGGCGAGATTCTGACAGTTCGACGAAAGTAGCACCAATGTTTACTTTTTGTTTATGTATCCTTTCACCATCAGCTGGTGCATCAAGTGGAGGCTGTATTTTTTTATCAACACGTTGTCAGCTAATCCACTTGCCATTGTACTGTAATGCTAAACCAATTGTAAGATATCTTAGACTGACATCTGTCTTAAAAAATTAGTAGGTTTTAAAAGTAAAAATATAAAACCTTGCAAAAAATGTATTATTTTCCAACTCTTTTTTTAATTTGTTTGAGATAGTGAATTTGGGTTAACATTTGTGAGACTGTAGTTATAGCTATTATCACACTTTGGACATTATAGCTAATATATTCGAGTTGGAAGTATGTGACGTGGAATAACGTTATAATTGCTTAAAAACTATTCACGTGTGTCTCACTTTCATCAGAAACAAGGAAATGGTTTTACGGGAGAACAATATGGCGTATAATTTACATAGACGAACAATTACCGGTCAAATAGAAATTACTAGTTCTCAAAATCGCTGCACACGAAATAGATGTTACTTTAAAAATTATGCAGAGCTCACGGAAAAATAAAACTATTGGTATCTGTTCGTAAATTTGTTAGCATGATAGCTTTAGGGAAAAAGCAGGTATGGTCCATACCGTATAAGAAGGCCACTTTCTGACAGTCAGTGAATGGCAATTTTACGTATACGAAACAAAGCGTCATTTACAAAATCCTGTATCAGCTGATGCACGAACGAACAAAAGTTAAAATTACGTTGGCTATTATGAGTGAATTGCCGGTGCACATCAGAAAAGCAGAAAATGTGAGGATAAGAAAGTGTTCTTGCATTTATTAATACATTTTATTTTACAAGGTNAACCATACTTCACACAAAAGTTGTTTGTGTGTGTATAGTGCATTATTTGTTAAGAGCTACATTTTGCAGCACACTAAGTTCAATACAGGCAGAATATCATTATGCGAAAACCAAATACAGCATTTGAAGATGTCAGTATTATTTGCGTGGGTACGGTTTGGTGTGTGATCAGTGAAACTATATTTATTTCTGTTTTATATAACTGAAATGAAGTGTTTACTGGTAGCTATTCAACTTCGAAACTATTCACATGTTATTCAAAATTTTACGATTGAAAAATTTATTCGAACATCAAAATCAGCTATTTGCAACCCCCACCACCTTGGTAATGTACTGCTGACAACTCATGCAAACGACTCATTTACATTCTATTCATTCTAATGAGTCCAAACGAAGCAACACTCCACTCGCCACCAANAACTCATGCAAACGACTCATTTACATTCTATTCATTCTAATGAGTCCAAACGAAGCAACACTCCACTCGCCACCAACCACACACCTACATAAACGCCAATTATTAATTATATGGATACAGTAAAATTAACAGCGGACAGCAAACTGTTGATTAACATTTTTTTTCACCACTACAGAATTGTAGCACTAAGAAACAAATATATCATGGTGATACACTCTAATGACGCAGTTTATAATAATTTGAATAGGGATATTAGGTTGATTTTCTTTTGTTTTGTGAGACTGTAATATTTTATCAGGATTCAAAGTTTTGTTAGTTAAGTTTTTTTGTCATACATTTGCCTTTTCTGAAATCTTAGTTTTTGTTTGTGTCAGTATTTGTTGATATAAATTTTTACCACTTAGTAGAAACTTTTTCCTTCTAGAATGTTCTGGAAGTTTGATTATTTTTTACTATGACGCAGTTCAGCATGGCGTGGGGAGAGGTTGAGACGAAGGTTGCACAGGTTTTCAAAGGGATTTCGNTTTTACTATGACGCAGTTCAGCATGGCGTGGGGAGAGGTTGAGACGAAGGTTGCACAGGTTTTCAAAGGGATTTCAGCCCATGCCCTTATTTGGTCATGTTTTTGGCACCCTGGGGCAGAGTGGGGGTAGGCACAGGACAGCTTTAACCCCAAGTGCCTACCACCTGCAATGGAGTAGGACCAGCATTCGAGGAAGACACATCGAGCATGGCAAATATCGCCCACACCGGCAAGCACCCGCAACCTCTACATCTTTAGATTTAAGTTTCATGTCTCTACTGAACTGAGCAAAACCGAGCTGTGTTTTCCAGTCATCNCAACCTCTACATCTTTAGATTTAAGTTTCATGTCTCTACTGAACTGAGCAAAACCGAGCTGTGTTTTCCAGTCATCAATTCTGACAACTGCGACATTACAACAGGTAAACAAAGCCTCGTCGTGCGATATACATAATTTTTTGTACTACTTCCACATAAGTATTACGATTCTCTACTGAATTTCATATCGAGGCCAACAGGATTAAGTATTATCTCAACATGGTTTAATTATAGTCATTTATTTNTTCTCTACTGAATTTCATATCGAGGCCAACAGGATTAAGTATTATCTCAACATGGTTTAATTATAGTCATTTATTCCTGCAAGCCCTTAATGCATCTGCACACATCCTTTGTGAATGACATGTAGTGAACTTGGTTTCCTTAAGACTTCTTGTATTTTCANAATGCATCTGCACACATCCCTTGTGAATGACATGTAGTGAACTTGGTTTCCTTAAGACTTCTTGTATTTTCACAGAGTTATGCAACCTGATTGATATTTTACACCTTTTAACCCATAATTTCCATTTTCTTTATAGCCCTCCCCACTATGCTCTGTCTCATGTAAGTTGGCGAGATTCTGACAGTTCGACGAAAGTAGCACCAATGTTTACTTTTTGTTTATGTATCCTTTCACCATCAGCTGGTGCATCAAGTGGAGGCTGTATTTTTTATCAACACGTTGTCAGCTAATCCACTTGCCATTGTACTGTAATGCTAAACCAATTGTAAGATATCTTAGACTGACATCTGTCTTAAAAAATTAGTAGGTTTTAAAAGTAAAAATATAAAACCTTGCAAAAAATGTAATATTTTCCAACTCTTTTTTTAATTTGTCTGAGACAGTGAATTTGGGTTAACATTTGTGAGACTGTAGTTGTAGCTATTATCACACTTTGGACATTATAGCTAATATATTCGAGTTGGAAGTATGTGACGTGGAATAACGTTATAATTGCTTAAAAACTATTCACGTGTGTCTCACTTTCATCAGAAACAAGGAAATGGTTTTACGGGAGAACAATATGGCGTATAATTTACATAGACGAACAATTACCGGTCAAATAGAAATTACTAGTTCTCAAAATCGCTGCACACGAAATAGATGTTACTTTAAAAATTATGCAGAGCTCACGGAAAAATAAAACTATTGGTATCTGTTCGTAAATTTGTTAGCATGATAGCTTTAGGGAAAAAGCAGGTATGGTCCATACCGTATAAGAAGGCCACTTTCTGACAGTCAGCGAGTGGCAACTTGACGTATACGAAACAAACAAAGCGTCATTTACAAAATCCTGTATCAGCTGATGCACGAACGAACAAAAGTTAAAATTACGTTGGCTATTCTGAGTGAATTGCCGATGCACATCAGAAAAGCAGAAAATGTGAGGATAAGAAAGTGTTCTTGGATTTATTAATACATTTTATTTTACAAGGTCACAAAACAATGGTTGTTAGTGTTAAAAACTAAACTTCGTGATAATGTAGTTATGTTTAGGTGATCAAAATGAAATGAACAATAGAACGATACGACGTGGAAAGGTTTTCTGAAGTTGTGCTAACTTCAGAAAGCTTTTTCACGTCGTATCATCCCTCTCCAATCTTGCTTTCAACACGTCCATGATATTAATTCCAAAAGCATACAGAAATATTGCATAATATTGTTGAATTATTTTTTCTAATAATTTGGCGAAACTACACGAATTTGAAATATATTTCCAGCCCGCAACATAAGAATTATCAACTTAAAAAAAAAAAAAACTATCTGTTGACCATAAAAAGAATTACTCAAAACTTCGCCGTGACGTGCTGCACGCTATCTATTGGATATTTTGCGAGCTATTACCAGCCAGAAATGAACCTCTTTCCTGCGCAATATATAACGAATTTACAAACATATGCCAATAGTTATATTTTTCCACGAGCACTGCATAGTTTTTAAAGTAACATATATTTCATGTACAACGATTTGGAGTAAAAGTCATTTATATTCGGCCGGTAATCGTTCATCTACGTACATTATACGCCATATTGTTCTCTCAAAACCCATCTCCTTGATTCCGTAGACACGCGTGAATAGTTTTTAAGCAATTCTAACGTTATTCCAAATCACATATTTCCAACTCGAATATATTAGCTATAACGTCCAAAGTGTAATAATAGATACAACAGACCGTCTCTCAAATTTTAACCCAAATTCATTATCTCTGACAAATTAAAAAAGAGTTATCAAATATCTAATTATTTGCAACATTTTATATTTTTAACTTTATAACCTGCTTATATTTTTAGACAGATGTCAAGTTTTAAAATATCTTAAAATTTGTTTAGCATTACAGTTCAATGAGAAGTGGATTAGCTGACAGCGTGTTGATAAAAAATACAGCCCCGACATGACGAACCAGCTGATGGCGGAAGGATACGTAGTCAGATGTAAACAGTGGCGCTACTTTCACAGAGCTGTCAAAAAGTGGCATTCTTATATGGTACAAAATATAGATGGCGTGCACAGCATGACAGAGCGAGGTTTGAGCCGTTCGCATTGCTCAATAGAAAGAGTCTTTTTAAAAGTTGAATGTTCTNCGTGGAAAAGGTTTTGAAGTTGCGTTTCATTTGGACACGGATAGTTTTATTGTGCATTTCATTTTTGAACACCTATACATTACTACTTTATCATAAAGTTCAGTTTGTAACACTAACAACCACTGTTTTGTGACCTTGTAAAATAAAATGTATTAATTAATCTAGGAACTCTTTCTTATGACACATTTCTGCTTGTCTAATATGCGTCGGCAGTGCACTCAGAATAGCCAACGTAATACTAACTTTTGTTCGTTCGTGCATCATCTGGTACAGGATTTTGTAAATGGTACTTTGTTTGNAATAGCCAACGTAATACTAACTTTTGTTCGTTCGTGCATCATCTGGTACAGGATTTTGTAAATGGTACTTTGTTTTGTATACATCAAGTTGCCACACATTGACTGTCAGAATCTCGCCAACTTATATGAGATGGACCATATCACATTCCATGGTATACACAGTTNTTGCCACACATTGACTGTCAGAATCTCGCCAACTTATATGAGATGGACCATATCACATTCCATGGTATACACAGTTGAATCACATTATGACCACCTGCTAGTATTCAGAGTAACCACCTTTCGCAGCACAGACAGCAGCTAGACAAGCTGGCAGTGACTCAGTCAGATGCTGATAAATCTTCACGGGTGTCTCCATGGGTATGTGAAGCCATGCTGTCTGCAGTGCATCCCACACTGTTGAAGGGTACACGGCGGAGGACATACGACTGCGAAGACGACGATCCAGGTGGTCCCACAGATGTTTAATTGGATTGAGATTGGGGCTGTTTGGGGGCCAGTGACGAACTTTGAAGCCTTTATCGTGCTCTTCCAGTCATGTGCGGACACTTCTAGCCGTGTGGCAAGATACGTTATCGTGCTGGAAGATCCCATCCTCCCGAGGAAAGACAATCATCATGTACGGGCGATCGTGATGGTCAACGATGGATTCATAACCAAATCAATCTAGAGTGCCTTCCACATGGAAGATGGGACCTAGAGAATACCACAAGAACATTCTCCAGACCATAACACTGCCCCCGCCATGTGTTCGTCAAGCAATGGATACAGGATGTCTGTTCTCTGAAGTTTCTCCTCTCTTTGCAGCTGAAAACCAATCAGCAGTGGTCCAGTCACAATAATGTTGAGCAAATTCCAGTCATTTTCGCTGATGCACCTGTATTAGCATGGGCACAGTCACCCTCTGTCTACTCTGGAAACCCATTAACAGAAGGGTTCGCTGAACTGTTGCGGTAGACACGTGTCTGGATGCTGCCTGGTTCATTTGGATGGTGAGCTGTTCCACTGTAGCCTATCAGTTGGCCTTCACGCACCGTTGTAGTCTACGTTCACCTCGAACATTGGCACGTGGAGCTCTGCAGTTTCCACGACGTTTATTCCCAATGGTACCATTCATCCACTTACGATACACCTTTACCACAGAGGCACGGAAACAGTTCACAAACGTTGCTGTTTACGAAATGCTGCCCCCCTTGGTCAGAAAGCCGATGATTATAATTTTTTGCAACTCGGTTACATCGCTTCCCTTTCCATAACAGCAGGAAGCGCACTGTGTACAGCCACCTGTCAGCAGCACTATATACCTGCTTCACCAGCCCATGTCACGGTCCATATGCCATGGGCTACATGCTGCAGATGGCACTTCTAGCAGGTGGTCTTAATAATGTGATTCGACTATGAATAACGTGAAACCCACAATGAAATTNCTGCAGATGGCACTTCTAGCAGGTGGTCTTAATAATGTGATTCGACTATGAATAACGTGAAACCCACAATGAAATTCATATTCAGTGTGACTAGCAATGTCGATATACACCATTTTCTGATTTTGTTTGGTAACTGTGCCTTGCGCCTCTGGAGTATGGTAAGACCCCAAAAATAAAATTCTCTTTCCCTTATAAAACACACGATGTTACACCCTCTAATACACATGACAGATTTCCAACCAAATAAAGGCTCTGCTACATTGGACTGATAGCGTGCAGTGCAGTGCCAATGAGTTCCTGAAATGTGCGACTCACATGAGCTATGACACCAGTGTCAATATGCAGTGCACACCAATTTCAACGTTTAACTCTGGGTCTGCAGCTATAATCAGCAGTCAAGCAATAGGATGTGCACGACTCGCTATCAATAAATGTCACAACAAACACGCCAATGAACTGCTAGGTCAATCTGCACAGGGGCTACAAAAGGTGGGGAGTAAGTATTTTGTTTATATAATTACTGTAATATAAGAAATAAAAACATTGTATAGTTTACTTTAACTGCAAAAGTCATTCGCAGATAAAATGCTTGCTGGAAAAAAATGAGCAAAGGTAAATAGTGATTATATGGCCACCCATAGCAGGTTAAGGCTCATCTTCACCCCTTTTGCAGAAATTCTTAGCTTTTGTGTCATAATTTCAGATTCAGAGTAATTATTGACAATGTACCATTATAAAAAAAATTTACATTTTACAAACTGTTTAAAATTTTTGATCTTAATTTTTATTGAATTATCTGCCAGTTGCAAAAAGTCAGGAAAATAAATATATTTTATCAAAAAGTTTCTGCCTTTTCGCAAGCAGGAAATAACATACAGTGTAAATTAGATTTTAAAATATTTAACTAGTAAAATTGTAAATTTTCTATTATTAATACTTTTCACATCATACCTCAAACTGAAATTATGACAGGAAAACAACAAATTTCTGCGTAGTAGGTGAAGCGGAGCATTAATGGAACCATGCTCATGAGCAGGGGATCAGCATTCATTGTAGCACGCAGAAAGCGATTGGCACTGCAGTCGGAGTCACAATAGTATCGGCAGTTAGCATCAGCCCATTGTAAAGCTGGAGTCACAATACCCAGACGAACCCGACATGACAACCCTGAAACAACTAAATCTGAGTAGCATCCAATGAAAAGCAAGGTTACTGTGACGTCAGTCCGACAAAATCACAGCCCCGACAAAAGTAGATTCTATTTCTACTTTCCACCGTCTCAAGACTCGTAGGGGTGCACAAAAAAGGTAAATACAACATTAGAAAACAAAATTTTGTATTTCCCTACAGTAGTAAATAATAAATAACTTGCCGCCAAAATAACGTTCCGGTTTGTTTCTAAATACTTTCAATCTCTCGTAAAATTCAAATATTGTCAAAAACATACCTGCCAACTTGAGGAAATCATAATTAGAAAGATTTTGTAAACACAATAAAATTATTAAATTTTTGAATAAAAATTACACTAAACAATGCAGATTTACCATACATACTACTGCTTAACATGAAAAAGGCCCATTACGCTTTACTACACTAATAGCATAACTAAAAAACATAATATGTTAATATTTTACTGTATTACTTTCATTAGAATGTGAGACGAAGCATCAGAGCACAGCAATTTTAAAGATGTAACTAGTGCCTGTAGCTTTCTCCAAGACATCTATCTGCATTGCATTGTTAACTTAATTGGTTAAATCTGCACAAAAATAATTAACTAAAACTATCTACCTACTTAAGTTAGAGCACTATGGAGTCATACAACTATTATCTATTTTTGCTATGTTGTTGTATTCTGCTGTTTATGTTGAAATGAAACACTGTGGTTTTAAAGAAGAAACTGTGACTTTCTTTAGGAATTCTGCACTAAAATTTTGTTCATAAAATAAGCCTGATTTCCTGCATTTCAAAACTGAAATTGATTTAGTGTCATTACACATAGAGGATCTGAACTGGGTCCTTCACCAAACTGAAAACACGCTCACATTCTGCATTGCTGTGTGGAATGAACAACATTATTCTACATATCTATTGTATTTTAAAATGCCATCAACACCACAAATCCTGAATAACTTGGCCCACTTAACATCATCACTATCTCCTGTAACACTAAGGGCTCAAATTTCATCTATCTGAAGAGTTGAGAATTGTTTTTCAGTTTCGTCCATAGCTGCATCTCTAGTTTCACCTTTTTGTAAAGGCAAAATCAAGGGAAACAATTCCACAAAGTAGCAAACAGAAGAAAAGTATGCATTGTCGAGATTATTCACTCTTNAGGCAAAATCAAGGGAAACAATTCCACAAAGTAGCAAACAGAAGAAAAGTATGCATTGTCGAGATTATTCACTCTTGCCACAGCTGCATTTTTCCAGACTTCATTTTTTATGGGGAATTTGTCAACAATGTGGACACATGCTGTGTGTCGCACTATAGGTTCTGACAGATGCAAAGAAAATTACTTTTTCCTTTTCTTCAAGTGTTTTCACAATGTTTGATTATTTACTTCCTATTACTAATTTGGTGTCGTCTTTCTGATTCTGAATAGTGTGATAAGTTCCCTTCAAATAATGAGCAACTTTTCGCAGCTTTTGTTTTCACAAAATTTTNTCTGATTCTGAATAGTGTGATAAGTTCCCTTCAAATAATGAGCAACTTTTCGCAGCTTTTGTTTTCACAAAATTTTATAGCAATGCTTTTAGAAAATCAAGCAACAGTTCTCTCAAAATATGAATGTGTGGAGATGCTGACTGAATAATTACATTCAGTTTTTCAAATGTTGGGAGGACACTTAGAAGAAATGCACAAAATGCTTTATTTAGGTCAGAAGAAAGGAATATAAATAGTTTTTCTTACTGATTTACAAAAGGACTTGTATTCTTCAGAATAGGAGCATCACTGTTTGCTAATGTCAAAGCAATTCTCTTTTTGCTGGAATCAGTAGTAGAACACAAATTTNCAGAATAGGAGCATCACTGTTTGCTAATGTCAAAGCAATTCTCTTTTTGCTGGAATCAGTAGTAGAACACAAATTTTTCCTTTTCTCATTTATGTTTTTCTGACGTATCCCATCAGAGGTTGAACAGGATGATGATTGTAGTTTGGGAATTTTGTAAGAGGTGAGACTCGAACATGAAGGTTTCTCATTTACAACCTCTTAAAGAAACTAAGCAATGGTTCTCACTGTTTAAAAACCCTCAATAAACTTCTTCCAACAGAAAGCCATCTTGAACAGACATGCTTGAGTATTTTCTTCACTTCTGTATCATGGAGCTCATAAAATTTTTGTAACCTTTCTTTTCTCTTTAAACTTTTTTCCAAATAATAAAATATGTCCACAAGAATGTCATCAACTTTTACTGGCAAAGAAGATACAGCATTCTCTGCAGATAAATTTATCAGGTGACAAATGCAACCAATCATAATAAGCCCAGGGCGTTTCTCTTTCAACATTGCTGCAACACCGTTTTTATGGCCAACCATTACAGCTGCATTATCTGCACAAAAAGCCACGCAGTGTTCAACGGGAATGTTATTGCATTCAAACTGTGCAAGCACTAAATTACCTATATTCCATCCAGAAGAATCTCCTTCTAAGGCGGGGGTAGAAAGAACAGAGTTCACAATTTCCTCCAGTGCATAACTGTAAAATGTCACTACAATGGGATACAACTTTGAATTGGTGTCATTGCTTCCATCAGTTGAAACAGAAAATAGTGCATTCTGCAAACATTGTACTACACTAGAGTTTGCATCAGAAGCCATTTCCCTTACATTTTCTGAGGTTTACTTCTTTGCAATTTCAGAGTCCGGGAACACTTTTTTTCAGTAGCAAAACCTCCATGATCTGCGGCAATTAAGGTAATGTTGTGCTCTACCAAAAAAAAAAAAAAAAAAAAGTAAACAAGCATTCTGCCAGTGTAACGTCCGAATCAGCATTTTCCAGGTTTTGCAAAGAACTTCGAAATCTTCTGATTTTCTTCCTGGCACTTTATGTTGGCGACATGCTTTGCGCTTCCCTGTTTTCCTACCATGTGCAATGTTTATGCCGCATCAGCATATACTACAAAAGCCAAACCTATCGCCCTTGTCTGATTTTATAATATAGGGAAACTCTACACTGTATGATTCCCGGAATTTCTGGTAGGAATACTGCTTTTTTCTACTCATCTTTAGTTTTAAACTTTGCAAGTCGACAATAAGTAACCTATCAAGACCTCACAAAAACATGGCCGGCAAGAGACATAATACCCACCAAATTGTAATCACAGTCCATACATAGTTACATACAGCTTTTATCGCACACTGTATTAAAATCCTTTAAAAAGTGTTTCAACTAGACTTCAAATTGAAACAGTTCAAAGTAAAATCAATGTCTACAAGTATTCGTATTCACAAACAAATTCGGTAGCTATCAAAAACTCCACAGACGAAAAAATCCAACGCCAACAAACAATAGATATGCGAAAATCAATTGTCGCCCTCTCGTAACGTGATCTCTTGGATGCAGGCAAAATAAGTAGCGATCTATAATGTCACAACACTACGATTTCAGTGTTTTAACGTAAAATAATAGTTTTTTTTAACTGAACAATTAAGACTAAAAATCGGAAGAATGTACATATTTCCGGAAAACAGTATAGGGCAGCTTTTCCCGGAAGACTTCGGGAAAAATCGGAAAGGTTGGCAGGTATGCAAAAGCAAAATAATCATTCATGTTTATAAATATATAGAAATTACCACTTGTTTACATTTTATTCATTGACATTTCTGTTGGTAAATATTATGAGTTTAATATTTTCTTGTTTGTTTATATTCAAAATTATGGTAGAAATTTTATCATAATTTTATTTTTGATTAGGTCACTAATTTTTCTGAATTTTAATTAATTTAGCATTGTAATGTCACAGTTTTATTTAATTACTGTTTCTTAAATTGTGTGGTTTCCCCTTGTCAAACCATAACATTAAGTAATTTCCTAGGTGGTTACTAATTTTAACTTCTTTTAGATAATATTCCCTTATCAGAAAATGTTTAATCCTTTATTTAATTTAGCAGGAAAGAGTTGCACATTGGCAAGTTCAAGGAGATCTCTCTCTCTCTCTCTAGATATGATAGCGGTCAGTTCATGTAGAATTATCTCCTATTAAATTTATTTAAATCTTTATAAGACCACCCTTATAAGTCAGAGGGTGATGGAGGAGAGCCATCATCAGTTTCTTAAATGTGCACAGGCTAATGAAAAGGGCTAAAAGCGCAAGTTTAATACTTTTAGTGTAATTTCAAAACTGCAGGAGTATGCCAACGGAAGCTTGGGACTCCATGGCAGTAAAACCTTTTGAGTGCAAGCCTGTACTCAAGGGTATGATTAAATGATTTACATAGTTTTATTTTCTAATTGAAACCATCTAAATGATTTCTCAGTGAAGATGAACTTAAAAGTTTTCTTTTGCACCTTAATTGACCCAGAGGTCCTACGATTGAGTCTTCTCTAAAGCAAAAGTAGTTGTGAAGAATTTTTTATTAATTAATTTACTGGTGTAATACACATTTTTGTCAGGAAGTTATGGCACTCATCTGAACTAATTAGATTTTCATGTAATGCTGTTTTTGAAATCCATTCCTTAACAGAGAGAGATTAATTTTACTAATGCTCAGAGAAAATTTTAAAATATATTAATTAATCCTTTATCAGCAATAAAACTAATTGGAAGTAATTATTTCTGGTAAATATTGCTGTTCATACATGTCTGATGTTAATTTGTCTTAGTATTTTTCCTAGCACAATAATAAATGTCTCATTTGAATCAGCGTATATCTGTGTGATTTGTGTACAGTTGAAATTTCAATACTATTTAAAATTGTATTATTTGTATTGTATATTAATAAGTTGTCACAGCATATCTCTACATCAGTTGGGAAAAGTTAAGAATCGCCTTACTTACCAGTGATAGAGAATTTAAGTGTTTGGTAACTCATTATTTTTCATAAAGGGTTGAATATTGTACCATACAATGGTACATTGACAACAGTTAACCCAAATTCGCTCTCGGACAAATTAAAAGATAGTTAGCAAATATTAATTTTTTCGGTAATTTTCTAGTTTAGGGGCTTTTCTGAAAATAATAAAAAAAACTCCAGAAAGTGGTATATTTCGACTCNCGAAATATACCACTTTCTGGAGTTTTTTTTCTTATTTTCAGAAAAGCCCCTAATCTAGAAAATTACCATTTTTTCGCAAGGTTATGTACTTTTACTATTATAGCCTACAAATTTTTTTAGACACAGGTCAGTCTATATATACCTAAAAGTTTGTTTAGCATTACAGTATAATGACAAGTGGATTAGCTGACAGCGTGTTGATAAAAAATACAGCCTCCACTTGACGCACCAGCTGATGGCGAAAGGATACACAAACAAAAAGTAAACATTTGGTGCTACTTTCGTTGAACTGTCAAAATCTCGCCAACTTACATGAGACAGACAATATTCTGCTGCTTCTTCTATCTCTTGCTCCTCCCATCTGTATATGTCACGTCTTATCCCCTTCTTCCTTGTAAACCTCACTACCATAGTTTTTCTTACATTTATCTTCATTTTATTCTCCATGATCCACAACCATATTGTATCAATGTCTGCCTGCAAGTTTTCACCCCCTCCCTCCCCACATACAATACACAATCATCTGTAAACAATATTTTTCCCCTAATCCCCAAACCCATGTCATTTACCATTATGGTAAACAACAAAGGGCCCAGCACGATTCCCTGTGGCACCCCTGATATAACCTCTTCTTCCTCCGATATTGCATCCCCAACTTTCACCCTCTGTCTTCGCCCCCTGAGGAAGTCTTCAATCCATTCCACTACCCCCTTGTCCGGTATCAGCTCACCACTTCATCAAAGTCCCATGGGGCACCTTCTCAAAATCAATGAAGCAGGCATCAACCTGCTTCCCCTCAACTGCCAGCACCAGAACCTCTGACCACCCAGCCAAATGCGTCTCACATGAGTATCCTTTTCTGAAACCATGTAGTGACTTCTCCAACCAATTCCTCTTGTTCATAACATTCACCACATACTGAACCACCAGCCTCTACTCTATGTGAGACTCTCCGGTCTGCACCTGCCAGGCCTCCCCGTATCCTCCCCCTGATTGTGTATTGGGACCACCAATGCATCCTTCCAAACTTGTGGCAACTTACCCTCTCCTAAGGACTTGATAAACAACACCTCCAAATATTTCACTACTCTCCGAACAAACTTAAGTACTGCGTTCCTTATCCCGCCTGGTCCAACNTAAACAACACCTCCAAATATTTCACTACTCTCCGAACAAACTTAAGTACTGCGTTCCTTATCCCGCCTGGTCCAACTGCCTTACTGCTGCTCAACCCCCTGGTTACCATTACTATCACCCACTTCATCTTAAACTTACTAAACAACCCCTAATCCCTATTAGCCTCCCTATTCCAATCATCCTTTGGGTAGTTATGCAGTTTAGGGGATTTCTGAACAAAACGTCCTAGACCAACAAAAGTAATATTAATGGGTTCTGCACAGCTTACATTGTTCATATTTAGGAGGACGTAATGTTAAAATAAGTAGAACGTATCAAATAAAATAGTTAAAAGTACGAGCAGCATGCCGCTTTGTTTACGTCGGATGCCATACTACATACTAGGGTCATTAACATATGACTTATTTCGTAATATGTGCCCACCTAACCTAACAGAACCTAACCCCACGATGAGTGAATCACTATTT
>NQII01006162.1:109964-134791 GCA_002778355.1 Clitarchus hookeri
ACGTGAGAACGCACTACGAGTATTCTCTTATACAGGTATCAGAAACGAAAGAAATCGGCACAACGAGAAATAATAAAGAGAGGATATTAATTTAAAAAAAAACAGTAAATGTATTATTATTGGTTAAACATCATAATCGCACAAATTCTCTGGCACCTGTGTCGACCACATCTCGCCAACAACACAAGGAACGCTGGTAGTAAACAAATGGCCGCTCTACTTTCACCTTGAGCGAGATCGTGTAACTATGCAAAAGACTTTGAAATCTAAATACGTTAGCATCACGTCATTAATAATTGGCATAATACGATAAAATTCTTTTCGACACCCATTTGTAAGCGATAAATTAACAATTACGTTAAAACATTAGAACTATCTCCTCTCTTTGTGCTGGCAACCTAACGGCATAACTGTATCCGCGCTCGCCGCTGTTTGTAATGTTATATGCATGTAGCTAACGGCTAGGGTGTTTTTTCAAAGGTTGATTTTCAAAAGTTTCTTCCAATCATGAACCGACTATAGGCAAATGAGATATGTTATATACCCTCTCAATGCATATTCACTAATGTACTGAGATTTTTACTGGCCACCACAATGCCAGTATTGACAAAACGATAAAAGGTGGTGTAGCAGTGAAGCGACCGGACTAATTAGTATGCTTGGCGAACATTTCAACACAAGTTATTTAATTTGTCTTTACCATTGCCTGAGGCACTTATGACAGAGGTTTTCCCCATAAGGCTCGGTGATATCATAAACAGTAAAAAATTGTTCAACGCATACATGACCTTACCGGTGAATAATTATAACTCAGGAGTAAGTGGAAGAAACTCCTCAGGTGTGGGATGGCACACTCACGGGACAATAAAAATAATATCCTTTTTTGTTTCCTGATGAAATGAGTTATTATTGATACACTACATGAATGGTGAAAAAAAAATGTAGTCCTAGAGAGGCCATGCATGAACAACCACCCCACTCACTGTCATGGTGGGTACGCTGGACAGCTTCTCTCATGTAAGAACCAAAGTACTAACACTGATGCTGGGGCTGTGAAGGGAGTATTTGTTGGAAATGGTTACCCGAATAGGGGCCAGACACAATCAGCAGAATGTTAAAGGAGGAGGTATTGGTGATCTCAGGGTCGTGAGGCCAGACGTATGCAGTTCGGTAGGAGGTTCCATTGTTGAAGTTGCCTTTATGGGTCTGCTGAAGGCAAACCTTTTCGTGCATAATACTTATATCGGGATGAAATGGGCCTATTAATGCTGATAATGATGCATTAAACTGTAATGAGCACTCAATTAACCACATGGGCCATGCTTAGATTATTGTTGAAATACGTTGATAAAGTAAACAATACACTGGGCTTAAAAACACATGCAATAAAAATTTAAAAATGAGATGATATGAAGGTAACGTCATGAGGTGAACACAAATAACTCATATGAATATTTAGGAAAAAGGGGGGAAAACCTGTCGGGGCGATCCTCGTATATAAAACACAACTTTGTGTCGTGTATACTGTGTGCACTCGTGCACACCGTGCATTCTATGCACTGACATGGGGGAAACAGCCTGGCAGACGGTCTGTAGGCCAGGGACTTCTCTGTGTCAGTATAAAATACTCTTGGTACAAAAAATAAAAAAATAAAATTTGCTTAGAACTAAGACAGTTGAACCTTACATAATAACTCTTATAAAAATAAAGTGAAAACAATACATATGTCATGAAAACACAGCCAATAAATGAAACCAATTAAAACATTTATTGGCAACTCAATACCATAAGAATACATAAAACTTTACACACGTGTTTGCCTTATGTCTTTCAGCATGTAAAAGTGCAAGAAAACCCTACAAATAAATATATATTATGACACAATAATTATAAGCTGAAAATAATTGCTATAGTTATGTTTTACATTCCACAAGTGGGTGAGTCCATAATTGGCTGAAAGGGGCAAGGTAGCGATGCTTGAATAACAAAATTACAATAGGAGAAATCTCGAATAATATTCCTCATATTTATTGCTTGTGTAATAAATATGCATAATATTGGCTGAACACAAATGGGGATGACGCAATACTTTTCACCACACACTGTCGTCGCACAGGTGACAAAATACATTGCAAATAGAGGAAATGGGGAGGATGCAGAGCATCGCGGCACAGGACTTCCGATGACAGGGGGAATTTCGATTAAATATGCCATCCAGAAAAAAAAACCTGCCCTGATGTGATACTTTATTGTGGAGGGGGTGGGGGCGGTTTGAAGTGGGATGGTCGCTTGATGTTGAACGTGGTGGTGGTGACTGTGATGTCATGCAGCCTTCACATGGATATCCCGAACGGATTGCAGCACTCCAATTGGGCGAGTGGCGAAGGAAATGAAAGAAACGGGACGAAAAGTGACCACTTGAGTGGGACATAGTATTTCTCGAATAGGTTATAAAAATAGTTAAAAAGCATAGATTGACTAAGTATTTTCAAAATTTAATCATATATTCAAAAAGCAGTATAAAGCCTTTATTCCATCATACAATTTTTATACAAGTTGGGGCGGTAGCTTTAAGAGACATGCGACATCTNGCAGTATAAAGCCTTTATTCCATCATACAATTTTTATACAAGTTGGGGCGGTAGCTTTAAGAGACATGCGACATCTTACCATTTATCCAGAGTTTACAGTAGCCCATGTCTGCTTGGCGTTCATTTATCCTAGGTTTGTAATCAAGCGTTATAATTGTGCAACACTACAGGTGTCAGTTAGGACAACATTCTGGCCACCTCCTGTATTTCCGAATGAGCCTTGCTCATTCGACCAAAGTAAGATAACATGAGATCATTATTAATTAAATGGTTAACGTAATTTGTAATTAGTGCAGTGTATACTCATCAGGCTAATTCAGACCACCCATAGGTCGTTTGTCGGTAGATAATATATAGTGGGCTTACAAGTATGTTAAAGCGGAGAGGCGTAATCTCCAACCTAGCAATTTTCGCAGTCGTTATATGTGATTAGTGCTCATGTTGTGTTTAAGTTAGAGGTAAATCCATAATTATGTATTTCATTAAGAATTCAGTGTATTTTGTCTTTGACACAAAATCATCTCTGGCGAGTGACGTAAATAGCAAACTGATATCAAATGCCAGAGGAAAGTTTTCACCCTTGTTTTTGTGTACCATCAACATTACCTGAGCGATTGGGGATAGTAAAGCATACATCATACTCCGAATTTGTTAAGAAAAGTCAAAATATATCACAATATGCATATTTCGAATAGAATGGGTGCCAGCTCACTGGGTGATAACGAAGTCACAGTTCTCAGGATCGTGGCTGTATCCCCTGACACAAAGCACACATTTAAAGGAAAACGTAATATATAGCCAGAGAATTCAGGCTCCCCAGCACACCTTAGTATTACATTTTAACCTACATATGAAGGATGCTTCCTTGACGAGTCGATAACTTCTTGGATAGGGCCAGGACCCAAAATACAACACTAAATGAGAACTCACTAGCTTCGANCCTTGACGAGTCGATAACTTCTTGGATAGGGCCAGGACCCAAAATACAACACTAAATGAGAACTCACTAGCTTCGATTAACTCGAGTAAATTGTATTACCGAATAGTGTGCACAGTTATATGTATGCAATGCAAATTAAAGCGGTCCTGACTCACAAGGCCTGCCAGGGGCTGTTACTGGAAAAAGGGCTAAGAATGGTGGACAAAACTTACAATAATAATTAAATCCACGAGGTTGGTAAATTGAGCAGACGAAGGGGTGCTGTGAGCGCAGGGAAGACTGATGGTACACTAAATAAGAGTTCCAGTAAATTACGTTAACCTATTACANGATGGTACACTAAATAAGAGTTCCAGTAAATTACGTTAACCTATTACAGTTAAGTGTTCAGAACAAAGTATGAAAGTGCCCTGCGACACGACGCACGTGCAGCACCTAAAGACCCATGGAATCAGACTGCCGGAGATGGCGCGGGCGAGCGACGTCCTTGCCAAGAGCTTGCTCCACTCCATGAAGTAATTTAATTAACTGACCTCATTAACATAGAACTTGAAACATATACACATAAAACACCGAAATGTTCTCAGCGAGTTTTCTTAACTGTAGATTTAAGAGTTCTTAATTAAGGACTAATTTATATACAAAACAAGATTATGTGGTGCCTTACAGAGCAAGTGGGAAATTTAGGTCTGTAGAGTCTTACGGCACTCTACGATGGGAACGGCCAGTTTGAAATAAGGACTAATTATTTCCAGTGTCACTAATTGGCTTGATTAGGCACACAATTGCACTTGGAATATTATATAGAATACTTAAAAAATATCCTAGTCTTGCTATTCTACACCTTATTAAATATGCATGTGGCGTGCATTTATTCTGCGATTAATTTGCAATCTCCTAAAGGCGAATCACANTCTACACCTTATTAAATATGCATGTGGCGTGCATTTATTCTGCGATTAATTTGCAATCTCCTAAAGGCGAATCACACGAACATTCGTCAGTGGGCGATAAAATCTCATGCTATTTAATACAAATTCTAACACTTGATTCCTATCCTAATTACACAGATCTCAATAGGGACACCACAGGCACTTGGTTGGATCACTCGGTATCGGGTCATGACCCGTTCCCAAGTGAACGATGTGGACACGCATCGGGACGCACGACGTGCGTTTTACGCTGGCCGCACTGGTGCAGCGACTGTAGCGACTGTGGGCCGATGACGTGGCAGTGCCAAACCATGCAGGAGTTGTCCACATCACTATTATTTTATGAACATTTTATGTGCTCCCCAATTAATTCAGAGTTATTAGACACCATCCTGTTAATATCATACTCCTGTGTAGTCTACAAACTTAATTTGACATCATGTTACACTCATCACACATTGCCAAGGGGGCAAAAATACCTAAGAAGATTATTTTTATGTCTTTATATATGTGCCTGAATTTTACTTTGTTAATTTAATAAGGCTTAGTAGTGTTAGATGGCTTCCCCGCAACTTTGGCTGCTACTTGGGGTTTGTAGCCAAGTACCTTGAAGAGTTCAAGGTGACCCAGGGCTGGTTGAGATTAGAATTTTCCTGCCCCATAACCCAGTGGAGAGTTAATGATGTTCGTCGTTTGGTCGATGGCCCAGGGAGCCCTGGAGTCCTCCGTCAGTTGGCAGATGATGTTGTCACTTACTTACTGTTATACTATTTACACCTTATGACGAGACTGTAGACCGTCTAGTATGCCTAAAATATGCTCAAAAATTGTGGGTGGTACTACAAAGGGAGTAGTGCTCTACTTGTCCCGGAGGACAATGAATCAATGCACATAGAATTTTGTAAAGCTGTTTATTCACTGTGCTTGATTACACGTGANTTGTCCCGGAGGACAATGAATCAATGCACATAGAATTTTGTAAAGCTGTTTATTCACTGTGCTTGATTACACGTGAGTTATGAAAGAAAACATACGCAGCACTTACGGCCTGTGTGTAACCTTAGTGTGAAAATGAGTGTGTTCTTATGCAGATACACAGTAGCATTAAGCTCTCTGGTGAGAGCGCAGGTGGTTCTTTCCTAGGTACCAAGGGGGCTCGCGGAGCAAGCGACATACGCTGCCGGTCTGGCTCGAGCGAGTGAATGGACGAACTGGCAGAGTTACATCGGCTTCCATCACAAGTGACATGAATCGATGTAAAATTGCAATGGTGAAAAATTATATAAAATAAAATGAAACACATTTGTGACACTTCTGTTGATTAACTAATGTCTGTTAAGGTTGATNAAGGGGGCTCGCGGAGCAAGCGACATACGCTGCCGGTCTGGCTCGAGCGAGTGAATGGACGAACTGGCAGAGTTATATCGGCTTCCATCACAAGTGACATGAATCGACGTAAAATTGCAATAGTGAAAAATTATATAAAATAAAATGAAACACATTTGTGACACTTCTGTTGATTAACTAATGTCTGTTAAGGTTGATNGTGAAAAATTATATAAAATAAAATGAAACACATTTGTGACACTTCTGTTGATTAACTAATGTCTGTTAAGGTTGATGTTGCGAAGTTGACAGGGCCTGCAAACACACTAAATGACATGTTATTATGATGAAGATCTTTATGAAAATACGATTACCCTCTGAAGTGGTTGGGGAGATCCAAGGTTGGTTGGGCGTTGGATTACCCGGGGCCATAACCCAGTTGAGAGTTAATGATGATGGTCGTTCGGTCGATGGCTCAGTGGGCCCTGGATATCTCCGTCAGATTGTTGATGATGTCACGTACTTACTGTTGCACTATTTACAACTTATGACGAAATTGTAGGCTATCTCGTATGCCTGAAATATACTATGAAATTTTGAGTGTTGCTACAAACGGTGTAGTAACCTACAATTAATTGACACACATTTAACTTTGTAAAACGGTTTATTCATTGAGTTTGCTTACAGATGAATAATGCATGAAAGTAAACTGAGCACTTACAGCCTGCCGGTGACCTTAGCTTGAAATAAACGTGATATTATGTTGATACGCATAAGCGTTAAGCTCTCTGGTGAGAGAGCGGGTGTCTCTCCCTCTGTACTTAGAAGAAATCAAATAAATGTCCCAGGTAATTAATTTAATATTGTAGTGAAGTGATTACANTCTCTCCCTCTGTACTTAGAAGAAATCAAATAAATGTCCCAGGTAATTAATTTAATATTGTAGTGAAGTGATTACAGCCTAAATGATGGTATCGAGGGGGCTCGTGGAGCGGGCAACCAATGCCGCTGGTCTGGTCCGAGTGCTGACGAACTGGCTGGGTGACCTCGGTTTCCATCACAAGTGACGAGAACCGAAGTCAAATGACGAATGAAGAAACATAGCATGAACACTATGTGATATGATTGCAATGGTGAAAATTATATAAATTAAATTAACACGTCGGTGACACCCCCATTTATTAATAAATGTCTTTTAAGACTGAAGTTGTGAAGTTGACAGGGTGCTTCACCTCACTAAATGATTTGTTACAAGGATGGGGGTCTTTTTAGGCAATCTCCCTTTAAAAGTGTATTAATTACACTACCTGTGATGTGTCTGGATTTCACTGGCTACTACAGTGTAGCCAGGTGGCTGTTACCTTTAGGTATGGACGAGTCCACCTAGGCATAGGGGTGTGGAATGCCATGCTTGATTGCTATTAATACAATAAAACACACCCCTTACTGTAGCTGTGAATGACCTGCACTACGTACTCTTGGCCTGATGTGGTTGGTGTGGCGCGGTGTAGCTGGTGTAGTTGTTGTGACTGCGGCGGTCAAAGTGAGTACAAAGAGCTCGTGGATGCGTGGATCACGACATTGAATACAATATTACGCATTCTTGTGAATAGTCTCTGTATTTCATTTTCCGTGACGTGTTTGTATTTCACTGCTGAAGGAATGGATGAGCCCGCCTGGGCAAAGGGATATGGGTTGGCATGCTCGATGGCTCTTAATACAATAAAACCCACTCCTGACTGTAGCTTTAAATGAAATGATGTGTGATATGTATAGAAAACTGCTGCGCAATATTGGTTGCACTTGGGGCACTTAACACTTCAAGCTTCTGCTACAGGCCAAATACCATCACTTGGTGGGGCATTAGGTCTTCGTTCGTGGCGCAAGCTGCTATGATGTAACGACCAATGGCCCATGCGCCCATCAGCTGTGACTTTGGGGTAAACACTGTTTCTGATTGCCTTTGTACGTGTTCCAAGAGTTTCCTCAGGTAATAAACAAAGTAGGACAGTCTCTTGAGTAATGTAGTACCTGTTAGCTAGAAGGTGTAGATTCCGTTCTTGTCAACCTGCACTACACACTCTTGACCTGATGTGGTTGGTGCGGCTTGGTGCAGCTGGTGCAGTTGATGTGAATGTGGCTCTGAGTGGACACAAGGAGCTTGTGGATGCGTGGTTTAAGTCAAACTAAAGAAATTCACTTCTTGTTATGAAGGTGCAGAGCTGCACTCTGTCGTTAGGGTTAGATGGCCTGAGTCCACAGTTTGACATGGACCACTCCTGCATGGTCTGACATGATCAATGTCATCGGCGGACAGTCGCTGCACCAGTGCGGCCCATGGAACACACATGTCGTGACCCCGATGCGTGTCCATATATTTCACTTGAGAACAGGTCATAGCACGATACCGAGTGATCCAACCGAGTGCCTCTTGTGTCCCTAGATAGATCTGTGTAATTAGGATAGAAAGCAAGAGTTAGAATGAGTATTATANTTTGACTCCTGCATGGTCTGACATGATCAATGTCATCGGCCGACAGTCGCTGCACCAGTGCGGCCCATGGAACACACATGTCGTGACCCCGATGCGTGTCCATATCATTCACTTGAGAACAGGTCATAGCACGATACCGAGTGATCCAACCGAGTCCCTCTTGTGTCCCTAGATAGATCTGTGTAATTAGGATAGAAATCAAGAGTTAGAATGAGTATTATAGGTGAGGTGCGCTGCAACCACCACTGCTGTGTATCTTCAATGCCTCAATCCAACAGAGTGCCANACCACTCCTGCATGGTCTGACATGATCAATGTCATCGGCGGACAGTCGCTGCACCAGTGCGGCCCATGGAACACACATGTCGTGACCCCGATGCGTGTCCATATATTTCACTTGAGAACAGGTCATAGCACGATACCGAGTGATCCAACCGAGTGCCTCTTGTGTCCCTAGATAGATCTGTGTAATTAGGATAGAAAGCAAGAGTTAGAATGAGTATTATAGGTGAGGAGCGCTGCAACCACCACTGCTGTGTATCTTCAATGCCTCAATCCAACAGAGTGCCACAATAAAGTGCTGAAAACACAAATGTAGCTGCTTGTGGGTGACAATCACGCATCTTGGGCTGAACATCTACTGGCAATGTTGTTCATGTTATGCACTCATGTCAACCTTGCAACAGCGAAACTACAGGCTGATCTTTTACAAAGCCATTAACTTCCTTGTACTGAGGAGTTCGCACGCATCTCAAGGTCATGCCAGCAACTCCGAGATCAGTGAAGCCTGCAGGCACCTCCACAGGCAGGTATTACAGCAGCCACGCGAGTGTCAGAATAAAAACGTCACACAATGGTTACCTTCCACCACTCACCCACCAACTGCACTCCAATCAGGCCAACTGGTATGCATGAGAGCACCCTAGCTGTCTGCGGCTGCCAAGAATTTCTGTGTAGGTTACCCCAAATGGAGCGGGCCACACAAGGTCATCAGCAGACTGGGGAAAACTACTTATTTAGTCAGTGTAGGATGACAACGCCTAGTGGCTGTGCATCGTGACGACCTGCACAATGTGTAGATGGAACATTGGCCCTATCACATCAGATGCTTCAGCCTGGCAACCGAGGTATGGTGCATCAAATGCCACACAGCCTCAACTTGCAAGAATTTTAGATGCCTCGATGCCTGAACCCACTTCCTGTGATGCCTGCTCCAGTCAGTGATGCCCTCGGGGCCTGCAGAGGACAGACTGCCGATGAACACCTCTTGTGTCCCCATTGCCGATAATCAACAGCCATCTGCACCAGCTACAGCGACATCCAGTGTCGTGACGACCTGTATCATGGTACCCGTCATCGTTGAGGCCGCCTAAGGCATGTTACCAGCGACGTCTGCCAGGACCACAATCCCACAAACGCCTCCCCAGCTTGAGCCACCCAATGCCACTTTATTATCTTAAAAATCTGTGGGTGTAATTATTTTGTAAAATAATAATTGCAGTGTTAATTGTGTTTCTAACCCAATGAATAAAGCAATGGACTGGAAAAGATAGCTCCGAAGCCTTTCTAAATTTGCATTGCACAGTATATGTAGTGCAAATATATATATATATTTCAATTTTCTACTATCTCTTTATGTAAATCAATTAATAAGTGTTTATATCTTTTGTAATTGAGGGAGATGTTACTTTAGTGTAATTTTTTTCTTTTATTATTAGTGTTTTGTATTTTCTTGTTTCTCACACGGGCTTTTGGACTGAGCTCTTGGTGGGGCTTCGAATCTTCAGTTAGTCATCTAGCGCTCCTTGCGTGCCTCTGGGCCTTCACCGTTTGTAATCCAATCACCATGTAGCTTCGATACTAATTCTTTTAATATGGAACCTTAAAATAACTTTCCTCACCCAGAGGCAGCACCACCCCCATGTCTCGCCAGCTCAAAAGCGCCAAGACTGTATTCATCATGCACTCTGTCTATTGGCCACGTGCCATTTTTCAACAGTATTGGTTGCCTATGCATAGCAGTCATTGGTAGGTATGTAAGTGCCTCTAATGTGGATTGTTGCAGTATGTTAAAGTACCTATGCAACAAATGTTGTTTTATCTTACTGCCAGCCGCTTCTTAGCGAAGTAATATTGGGCTATCTTCTCATTGAACCACTGCACTCCATAAGAGATGTGATTGTCGGGCACGCAAGGTTTATCAGTGTGTGAGATGGCCGGAACAATCTCACCCAGAAATTAGCGGGGTATGAGGAGGTCTACATACTCACTAGGCTGGCATACACGAATATTCTCTTAAATACGACATCACTGTCGGCATGGGTAGAGTCCAGGGGCAGCCATGCGGGTGAACGGCCCTCTCCTAGTGAATAGTCTCGGCTCAATCGTGCTGGAGCTCTTATTATTCAATTTATCCAAAAAAAAAAAAAAACCTTGTTTAACAGGTTTCCATAAATTCTCAGCATCTGCTACCCATTCCTGAGATCACGACAATTCGTCATGTCACATTCATTTTTGGTTTTGTTAGGATTTACGGTGGTAATTAACAACTAGTTGTTAGATCATTTAATAGAGATATGGCATAATTACACCTTGTGACATTAAAAGTTTTTGCATTGACTCTCGTAGCATACATTAGGTGCATGGCCTTCGGTCGTGTGGCGTGCGGTTGTCTTTGGTGTACTCGTTTTCTATCTGCTCTGCTAGATGGTGTGCGTTTGTTGACAGGGGTTCTAGGTAATGCGCGGTCGGCATCAGAAACCAACAGCATTGAGCTATAAATCTTTAACTTTTACTCAAACTTACTTCATAGCAATAAGAAATAGGATCAACTCTACATATTTACCTCAGCCAATTCATGGAAGAAAGATGAAGCCGTGTTTGAATGTTCAATGTTGGTTTTGTCATATTATTAGTTTTCGAATTGGTTTGGTTTTTTGTTACTCAATCTTATTATGCTCATCAAAACCATTATTTTAAATGAAGTAAATAATGCACTGAAGTTATTATGTTATCCAAGTCATTCTAATTATGTATATTTTAAAAAATTTGATTTTAGAGATTATTTTTTTAAAATTATTTAGTGATAATTAAAGATAAATATATGGTTACATTTTGTTTAACACGTTTTCGAAAATTCATCGCTCGATTCACCAGTGGCTGATACAACGATGTGCATAGGTTGATGTATTTTTCGAATATCACGTTAATATTTAGCGGTATTTTTGTCTGCTTCCAGACACATGTTATACTACTACATTCAAATTATATCGTTTTGATTTCCCATATGTAAAACTTGACGTCCGACAATTTTTGTATATTTTGGAAAGCTTGAAAATTACGAGTNTTTGATTTCCCATATGTAAAACTTGACGTCCGACAATTTTTGTATATTTTGGAAAGCTTGAAAATTACGAGTAGTATGTGTCAACCTTAAATTTTATATTGAAAGCTTTTGTAAATGCATCGTTTGATGTTTTGATTTATATCCACCAGACCCAGAGATTTTTCAGGCCTATTGAACTCTGTCGGGAGGGGCGGATTAATATGTTCAATCGGACTCAACCGAAACAGAAATATTCGAACGCCCGGTGTACAAAGATGATACACTGGTTAATTTCTGAATTCGTGGTTACATACATTATCAAACTGCTATTGAATGATAAAAATGGTAATGCAAAAATTAGGTATCTGTAATGTACTACCTTCTTATTATTAAGCCTGAAGTATCAATTGTTGACGAAATGCATTTCACTTGAAAGATCTTTTTACCAGCAATGACCTGCACACAATAAGTGAGGAAATAAATACTTATTTGCCTCATTAAATGATATTCGAAGAAATCCATGAAACTTCTTTTCCTATTTCGAACACTGAGCTTGAAGCTTATTGAATATACAGGATACATTGTTATTGTTATTCACGTGTCGATAAATTTTTTGACAAATAATAATCTTTCGATTATTTTCGGGCAAAGTCATCTCTTTTCATTCCTATCTCTATACAGCTAATGTTATACTTTTTTTCTATGAGTAATTTCATGTTTTGTTTTATGCCATATATTTAGAAAAACCAAATTGATAAAAACGATTGAGATGTGACGTAGACCGTGAATAGCCATTATTTTATAAAATAATTTGTCCACCATCGTTTGTGAGTTTACCATACCCTGTGGGGTGTGAATATTGATAATGAATATCCACCCTAAGAAAAGGTTAGTCTTGATAATGGAAAAGAGGTTATTTTAATGTACCATAATCGTTATTTACTGGGGACTAATAAGTACATAGAATTGAATTCCCTTCAGCAAAACGCTCATTATGGATTCTTTTATACTACGGATGTATACCGATTGCTTGAGTAACGTATTTACTTTTGATATGGGTAATAAGTTGTTTTAAAAGTTGTATTATTTTATTTATTGAGCCTGCACTTTAAACAACATGTGTGTTAGGAATTGTCAGTTGATGTATATGAAGTTACAATTTTTCCAGCTTGTTCAAAGTTGCCGGAAAAATATGAAGCAGGTAAAAACAAATTGAAGCAGTTAAATTGATACTTTTGATTGCTCGCACTTTGGAAAACTGAGTGGTGTATATTTCACAAGAATTCACTTTCTTTGAACTAGTTGGCAGCCTGTTCAAAATCCCAACAGTGCAGAGCTCAAATAAACCAAATGCAGACATCTACAATCACCGACATTGTCAATAAGAACATTACGAATACTCAGCTCACAACTGCTGTGGCGTTAATATTTGTGACGTTATAAACCATGTAACTGGCAAAAGTTGTTCTGGACTTTACACTGCATGTTAATTTAATAATTACAACTGGTATGTCCCCTTAAGGATTATTGCAATGGAAAATAATCACTGTCCATTGCAATTTCAATTACTCAAAAATACCAGGCCAAACACAGCTTGTAATGTAAAAATTGGACACGTTCCAACTCAAACATAATGATTTTCAACTCCCGACATATTTGAAATTCTGCACACTATTTATAAGTTCCTCAAATTTGTAAAAATCTGCACTCAGCATTGATGGTGCGATTCTGTAAAATAATTATGCATTTTCTTTAATGTGCCGATTACTGGTACATTTATTCTATCTTGTGGGCTTCAAAATTAGCACATCAGGGAAATGAAAATGTGGAGTAGNTGCCGATTACTGGTACATTTATTCTATCTTGTGGGCTTCAAAATTAGCACATCAGGGAAATGAAAATGTGGAGTAAATGTACATATTTTTGTAATTATGTCTGCTTGTGTAGAGTTCTCTGAGTTTATTGATATGATCATGACAAACTGAATGTGTTTTATTGCATAGTTTTGTCATTTTTTTCCTAGTCACAGTGTTAATTTTTTGCGCTTTAATTATAAAATATTAATTTAGTTAGTAACTCTCTTCAGGTTTTCACAGTCCTTTCTTGTATCTAACTTTGTTTACCAATCACACACAGCTTCATTCTAAAAATAANTCTCTTCAGGTTTTCACAGTCCTTTCTTGTATCTAACTTTGTTTACCAATCACACACAGCTTCATTCTAAAAATAACAGTTTCTTCAACATTACAGAAACAAAAGCCCTGTCATTGAAGTCCATTCAATATTTGGTCTGCTGTGAAAATCAAAGAGTGTATTTAGTGTGTCGTCAGTAGTTCTTTCAACATTTCTTAATTTTTTTTCAACTAAATTTTTGCTTCAGGTGGCATGTTCGCACCAAGGATAATATTGCTCGTGTGCGTCGTGACGAGGCGCAAGCAGCAGCAGAAGAGAAGGAATGCCAGCGGAGAGTCTTGCTTGCAGTGAGTTAATATCTAGGTCACATTAAGGGTTCCACCTGTTTGCAGCTATTTTGCAAGTTCCAATCTGTCAAAATGTGTTGACTGCAAAGCTGACTCGTGCTCACCTACCAGTTGCCTCGTCACCTTTACGCCAAGGCACGCATTCTGGCATGTAGTCTTTCCGTCAGTATCTTTCCTGAACGTGACTTTAACCGGTGACCGTGTATTTTCATGGCACATTAATAAGGATAAAAGTATTGAAGTAATGGTGATAAGTATATTGCTCGGTTACAAATAATATATACCTAAAAAGACAGAAGCGCAAGTACTTGCAGTCTAGCACATTTTAACAGGCAATTACACAGAGGAGGACAGTACATTTTTCACGCAGCTCCATGGCTACCACATCGCCCGATGAAGCAGACCTAGCCGGCAAAATGTCACGACTATTCAACCCCGTGAAAAATGTCATTGTCCTTTGTGTGTGTGCCTGTTGACAAGTAGTAGACTGTGGGTACTTGCGCATCTGTTCTTTTATATCTATCTATATAAAAATGTGTCCGTTTGTTCGGGCGTGTATAACTCCTGAAAAAATCAACCAATTTTCATTCTGTTTTTTTACAAACCTTCCTTTCATCCCCACGAGTGTTTGTACTCCTTTCTTTTTTATTTGTATTACGTGCAAAGGTACTAAAATCTGCAAAAAGCTCATTTTTACCATGCTTTCGCGTCAGGAAGCGCCTTTGTTGACAGCTGTCTGTTTAAACATTTCAGTTTGTTGTTCTCAATGTTTTTTTCAATTGTTTTCAGAATGCCACGCGCAAGACCAAACAAGTACTTCAATAGTCAATAATAAAGATATTAGAAATACATGTACTTCTTTCAATTAACTTCACAGAAATGAATAGAACCAAATCTTTTATGCCACAGCAACACGTGGCTGGGTAAGCTAGTATGAGATATAAAAGTATGGAGTATGTCTAAAGACAGCTCGAAATTTTCTATATATTGAACATTTAGCATTTAAAACTAATACTGAAAACACCAATCTTAACCATTTTCACGTGTAANAAATTTTCTATATATTGAACATTTAGCATTTAAAACTAATACTGAAAACACCAATCTTAACCATTTTCACGTGTAAAAAAAATTTTTTTGGGAGTAGAAATGAGAACTTGTCTTTGTGTAGGAACATTTTTTAATGCGTTTGGTGTTTTAGACACCACAACAAATTGTCCACCTTTCTTGAATCACGCATTTTCTACCATATCTTTGCAACATATTTCATACACCGTATAGGTAGCGCTCAAGGGTGCTGTCTGCCATGCCTTCAAACAAGAGTGCAGAACCACAGCCGTATAGTTGTCATTTAAATACTGTTCAATATTTTTGAACAGTGTCTGCTTGTGAATAACATTAAAGAAAATTTTCTCGTCTGAATA
Organism: Clitarchus hookeri; assembly: GCA_002778355.1. Classification (NCBI taxonomy): domain Eukaryota; kingdom Metazoa; phylum Arthropoda; class Insecta; order Phasmatodea; family Phasmatidae; genus Clitarchus; species Clitarchus hookeri. Next base: position 125,478 of record NQII01006162.1, read on the forward strand.
CTTATTTTCATTTACTATTTCTACCTCTAATGAGTATTTGTTTTGAAGTGAAAAAGTGTTAATATGAGTGTTCGACAATCATTTNCATTTACTATTTCTACCTCTAATGAGTATTTGTTTTGAAGTGAAAAAGTGTTAATATGAGTGTTCGACAATCATTTTATGGTGTAAAACTCTTGGTAATGACTATTTATGGGGAATACCTAGTAAAATATTTTTAAAACCTTGATGTCACATCTGGCTATAAGGAAGAACTGTGACTGGAACCCNTGGGGAATACCTAGTAAAATATTTTTAAAACCTTGATGTCACATCTGGCTATAAGGAAGAACTGTGACTGGAACCTTGAAGACTTCAATATGCGTTTGTGGAAGCTGAATTTCTCACTAATAAAGTCTGTAACAGTAGGATATTATTACACATGACGGGAGACAGTGAATTAAAGAATTAAACTACAGATGCCTCTGTACTTTTCTCCTTTCCCTTAAGAATACTCTGCAGGAAAATTCTAAAAATGCAATTTTTTAAAACCATTTTCACAATTTTTTTTTTTTACCATTTTTACTATTTTATTTGGAATAAGAGTAGAAACTGTTGTCTAGATAATTGTTTTATCCCTTTTTCTGAACAAATGAAAATTAATATGTTGGCCATTCTGACTGCACTGCCTACGCACATCAGACAATAAGACAATACACAGATAAGAAAGAGTTCCTATATTAATTAATACATTTTATTTTACGTGGTCACAAAACAACTGTTGTTAGTGTTACAAGCTAAACTTTGTGCTAAAGTAGTAATGTATAGGTGTTCAAAATGAAATGCAAATGAAAACAGTTGTATTCAAATGAAACGCAATATCAAACATTAGGAGTTCATTTTATGTCATATCCCCACTCACCATGCCATCCATACATCATCATTATTAATTCCAAAAACCTACAGAAATATTGCAGGGTATTGTTTAATTATTTTTCAAATAATTTGATGAAATATATTTCAAACTCGTGTAGTTTCTAGCCAGTAATAACACAAAAGTGAACTTTTAAAAAGACTGGATCAATAGGTGAATGTGCTGCTACCTGTTGATAAACACGCTCAACTCACAACACCCCCTGCTACACAATCTGTTAGCGGGCTCCTGAAACACTACTAGCCAGAAAAAAATAGCTTTCTTGTGTAAAATGACTAATTTCTTTCGTTCTTTTCGTGTTTTTTGTTACTGTACTGTATTTATAAAATTATGAAAGTGAGGCGAGCATGGGTNTACTGTACTGTATTTATAAAATTATGAAAGTAAGGCGAGCATGGGTAATTTTTGAGCAATTCTTACGTTATTCCATGCCGCATATTTCCAACTCGCACTGTTTAGTATCAGTAATAGCAGAATAACTGCTTTGCAAGGTCGTTGGTAAGTTTNGCCGCATATTTCCAACTCGCACTGTTTAGTATCAGTAATAGCAGAATAACTGCTTTGCAAGGTCGTTGGTAAGTTTGTTGGCAAATGAAAGTGCGTTGTGAAGCAGGTTCCCCGAATTACTATTATTTCCAGTCTGAATTTATTAGTTGTAACGTTGTAATGCAGCACGTCAATGTATTGGCGGCTTGAAATTACCTCTCGGCTAGCTCAGTAGTAGAAACACAAACTCTTTAAAAGGCACCAATTAAATACCAAGTAATGTTGTCAAGTCNCTCTCGGCTAGCTCAGTAGTAGAAACACAAACTCTTTAAAAGGCACCAATTAAATACCAAGTAATGTTGTCAAGTCCCGGTTTATTATTCTTTTAAGTTTATTTACTAAAGATGCCACAGTTCACATACAGTTCAGATATGCAGAGTACGAANCTCTCGGCTAGCTCAGTAGTAGAAACACAAACTCTTTAAAAGGCACCAATTAAATACCAAGTAATGTTGTCAAGTTCCGGTTTATTATTCTTTTAAGTTTATTTACTTAAGATGCCACAGTTCACATACAGTTCAGATATGCAGAGTACGAACAGGGTTCACCGATACGCAGACAATCTAGAGAGCAGCGCCACAATCATTGTTGATTATTTACTTCATAAAAACTTGCCAACCACGAAGAGAATACGAAGGCAGGAGGGACGTATGTTCCCTCCTGGCTTCCTATTGACGNTACCACGAAGAGAATACGAAGGCAGGAGGGAAGTCTGTTCCCTCCTGGCTTCCTATTGACGTCCTACACCGGTGGAAAGTATTTACAAGATTATTAGAATTAAGTATGCCGAAAAAGAATGAAGTTGAAAGATTTAATTGTCGCTGGTGCTTGCCGGTGTGGGCAAAATTTGTCTTCCACGATGCTTCTTCCTTGGCTGCAGGTTACGTTTTTTTTTTTCGGTGACAGACACAAAGTATTTATGCTTCAGGCCTATCCTCCCCCCCCCCTTCCGCTACAGATAAGGGCACGGCAGCTGGCATCGCATCCGGCAGCCCCATCCAAACTGCATCGTAGCCCGCTTAACTGTGCCATCAGTTAAAGATAATTGAACTTCTAGAGCCAGCAGTGCCATCCAAACTGCATTGTAGTAAAAGATAATTTAACTTCCAGAACAAAACTGTCGACGTAGTTTGGAAATACTTCTAATCTAATGTTGACGCGTAACACAAACTAAAATTTTCTAAACTGCAAACGTACATTTGATAATGATAAACGAACCACCACAGCTTTTAATTTTGAACCCGATAAAATATTACGAAGCTTGGCAAAGCGAAAGAAAATGAACCACGTATCCCGAAAATTAATAATACTGCGTCATTACAACGTCCTAAGTGTTATAGAACTACAATTACAGTCATGTAAACGTTAACCCAACTTCGCTGTCTGTAATAAATTAATAAAGAGTTATCAAATATTTTTTGCAAGGTTTTCTATTTTTACTGTTATAACCTACAGTACAAATTTTTTAGACATGTGTTATCCTATAAATACCTTAGCATTAGAATTGCAATGGGATTAGTTGATAAATTGTAAATAAAATATACAGCCACCACTTGATGCATCAGCTGATGGCGAAAGAATACATTAACAAAAAGTAAACATTTGCGCTACTTTCGTGGAACTGTCGAAATCTTGCTAAGTTACATGAGACAAAGAGTAGGATGTAGGCTGAATACAAAAATGTGCTTGTGCATAAATGAACCTGTAATTTCATTTATAGCCCAGAAATACCAATTTGTAATATCTCCCATCCTTCTAATTTTTGGATTTGTTAGTAAACTAGTTATCAATTTAAAATGTAATACATATTTAAATTTTGATCTTAGTGTACTTTGTAGGATAGTCATATATGTATTTTTCTAATAATATACAGCATCACTATTAATGCCGTAAATACATACAATTGTTAGATCCACTGGAGTGTTAACTCTTTATGTGTAGCCTTTAGAAGGCTACATAGTTAAAAGACTGAAAGAACAATACTGAGAAGTTTTTCATGTCAAAATTGACTGTGAAGTTACTTTTGGCTACTACTCGTCTTCAAGGACACCAATCATGTGACATGTACAGCGTTTATTGTGTGCCAGGAAAGTCCTCAGCTCATGTTAGGGATTAAATTATTCACTTGATTCTTTTCTTGTTTGTGAACTTACGACTGCTGTTCATTAAAGTCCCGGTACCTGTTAAGTGCAAGCCTGTACCTGGTTGTTTCTCAAATATTCTGGCTGNATTAAAGTCCCGGTACCTGTTAAGTGCAAGCCTGTACCTGGTTGTTTCTCAAATATTCTGGCTGTATCTTTTGAGTAGGACAGATGTTATTACCAAAATATCATTAGAAAATTTTTTGATGAAATGAGGGAAACAATTACCATACCGGAAGCAGTGTGGTCAGAAGACATAATGCTGTTAGAAATACTACTACAATTCAGAAAGTAAAATTTAAAAAAATATTTTAAGAATACAAATTAAAACAATATAATATGTTGTATGATGTTATATCGATGTCAACAACAGTATTGACAAAAGTTGTGAAACAATAAAAAATACATGGTACAAAGTTTTTATATATAAAAAAAACCTGGATAAATTCATAAAATACCTGCATTCACACAACACAAATACATATTGAATATGGCCTCTGGAAATTGATTCTCCTGTGGGGCGGTCATCCTGCACTTATAAGGAGGTGCACTTGGCTCACCTCTTATCCCACCTTTCCCATCTCCTCTCCTCGCTGATGCAACATCATGGCAGACTCAAACAAGTAAGCCAACAACAGCAGACCTTTTCTATGACAGGTCACCAACACCACAGTTTTTCAAGGCAAACGCTGCACGTCCACTATAATTTGTTCAGCCCGGGTCACCGTGTAAGGCACTCTGAAGGTAGTGGCAGCAGATCTGGGCGTTTTGAAGAAGGCGCCGAATTGAAGGGTGATGTGAACCGGCGTCACAAACTGAGGACACCATTTACCTAAGCTTTTGACAATATAACAGTTTAAATTTGGCATAAAAACAATCTGATAAAATAGGTGAAGCGTTTATTTGGGTGGTGGTAAGAAAAATAAATTCTCAGTTTTACAGTTGTAGACACAGAGTACAGAAGGGAGAGAGAGAGAGCACTCCCACGTTAAGCTGTTCTCGTTATTTGTGAACAATTATTTTGGAGGGGGAAAGGGAGAAAAGTAAATATTGTACGGCTTTGTTACCAACCTCACCGTGCTACCTGGAAAATAAATCGCCTTTATTAAATTAGATTTTTTGTTTTTAAAAATATGCAAATCTGACGTTAATTATTTATTAATTTATAGTAGGTACCTTTTGCAAACAAAATCTAACACTTCTTTAACATAAGAATTCAGCTGGATTTTCTAATGCAAATCTGCACCAATAACCTAAAAAATGCCAGTTGCAGCCCTCAACAATTGCAACTTTGTGGTTATTTGGAAAGTTTGTGTTTCATTAATGCCTCGCGATGTTATAAAACAATTAAAATGCATATAGATTGGAATAAAGTATTTTTGCTTTGTTTAATTACAGCACACGTTTGAAAATTACTTTACAGCCACGAGCAATAAGACAAAACTTTGTGAAAATAATCGTTATTATGATATATGTATAGTATATTTTTTTAAAAATTATATTGTATAAGATAAAAAAAAACTGTAGCGATTGGAGATATGTCGAAGTTGGTAAACCGAGAGTACAATATTTTCAATAACACTAACGTAAAACCTATCCAGTATCGTCCCCCTGGTTGTAGAAGCACACTAGATGCCTTCTTTTATGGGTATCCCCTGATTTTAAAGCTTAAAAATTTGTGCAGGCATGTTGAAAAGAAACTGATAAATGCCCTCTTTTTTTCCCCCCGACGGAAGTGGAACTCTTAACAAAATTGTTACAACATTTTTGTTTTGCCCTATGCCATGTTGATACGACTGGGAGGAAGTCAAGGGGAGTAGCTGGCTGACTCAGGCGGTTTTCGGAGTTCAAATTTATCCTCCCAGTCTCCGGGACCCTGGGACTTGAGCCCGACTGTTGAAAGGAATATTTAGATTAATTAAAGGTGTTTTACCAACAATTTCCTGTCCACTCCGCTTGGCATCGGGAGGCTTAATAAATACTGTACCAATTTAAAAAAAAAAGCATGTTGACTTATGAACTGATAATTCATTAATGAAAAGAAACTTATTAGTCCAATGAAACTAACTTTTATTAAAAGTGAAAGAAATAAAATATCTGATGTGTCACATTAGATCACAAATCATCGCAATCACACATCTTTCTATATTTCAGTCGCTCTTTGACTCGGTTAACCTAGAGAGGTTTTCTCATTACAATTTCTTTTAAAATTTCCATTTCAGGGCACCAGTTTTCGAGCTAAGGTACTTATTCTAAGATTTTCAAATTTTTGCAGGCAAGACAATCTATCTATCTAAATTAAGCTTAAACTTACAATAGCAAAATAAATAATTAAATGAATACATTATAGACGTTCCCAGCGCCAACTCCAACGGGCTGATGGCTCGTCCTGTAGATTCTCTAGCACTGAAACTCTTTCTGCCTTACAAGGTGACTCTGCCTTAACTGCAGTGAAAATTCACATAACCGCAAACATGGCCTCGGCTCACTGACTTACACTGACTGACCATTTCTCTACACGATCTTAAAACTCCTGCAGGCGGGCATAGCCCCCTGCTCCCTAATGCCAGGACCACTGATGCCGTGAAAGACTGGTCAGTGTTCGTGGGTGGACACCGCCCCCAGTTCAGAACCCCCAAAAGTAGTTCGCCGGCCATCGGAATGTGGAACTATTGCAAAAGGCAGGTCGTTGCCCCCCTCCCCCCTACCCTGTTAAGGTGACGACCGCCGTTTCACAATTGCGCCATTCCGGCAACCACATGGAACTGCACTTGCAAAATAGGCCCAGAGAGGTCCCAACTCCCGAACACTGGCCGCAAGGTCCAAACGGTAGTCCTCTACCAAATAAAGAAGCAAAAATTTAGTTTTTCGCAAACCCAAACGCATCAATATGTCTTGCCTTTGTGTCTCCCAGTTAAGTTAATCCAAGGAGACAAAGCACACAGCACAAAGATTTCTGAATTCCAAAAGCAGTTTTCTCACTATGCTACATTTTAAGTGATAACCATGTAGGCCTCTCTTGGAAGTGCTTGCCGAACCGAAGACCTGATCAGAGTATCACAGTTTTTATAGCAGTGTAGGAATAGACCGTCTTACAGTGATTGTCGCAGAACCACTGACTGCTATTTGTAGTAAAGTTTATATTAGTTTCACTGTTTTTTCAATACATCTGTTTGCGTTTTGGTTCCAAATAACCTTGTTAATCAGGAGCGTACTTGAGAAGGACTAGCAGGATATTTAAAGAACCTCTAACATAACCAACATGAACATTTGTAAATAACTGTAATCTTCATATTTGAATAGTGTCTGCGGATAAAAAATAGGACTAGTGTATACACTTTTAGCCTGCACTGTTTTTAACTTTTTTTTTATAGTGTTTTTCACTTTATGCAATTTCCATGTCAAACAAGGTAAGTGGTTTTTTTCCCCCAAAATTTTCTGTAAGGTGATTGCTGGCCATGTTTTCCATGTGTTGCATAGTTTGACATACACTGTCCAATTCTTATGTTGTTTGTTCTCTCACCAAAATCTTTACATACATTACATTGAGTGTTATAGGTTTCAGTAATTTGCTGTGTTCAAAAATTAATGTAGTGAATGTAAAAGGTGTGTTTAGAAAAGTATTGGTTTAAAATATTGTGTGTCGGGTGGTACTCTTAAATATTGATCTGCTCCATCAGTCCTGTAGAAAGGGAACACTATGTAACGTCGCAGTCGTCAGAATGGGCGACTGGAAATTACAGCTCGGTTTGTTCAATCTGTAGACACATGAAACATGCCAAATAATAATCAAATTAAGTTAAGTCTCGGCTGTTACTGTAATTGTATTTAATATTCAAAAGAAACAGTTCCCACTGAAACTTTAAGTAGGCAGAGTCACGAACAGTCAGTTTCACCAGGTAAACAAACAAAGAGCAGTTCCACAGCAAATTTATTAATCACGTTATTGAAAGTTTGCATCGCATGAGGAATTACGAAGGCAGGATGGACGTCAGTTCCTTCTAGGCACCCTAGCAACCTCCCACACCGGCGGATAAATAATTTAGCAGGATAAAGTTAGCTGGTGTGGGGGATATTGGCCACCTCAATGTGTCCTCTTCAAGAGCTGGTTGCCTACTCCGTTTCTCTTTGCTTTTTCTCGCGGGCGGTAGGTACACAGGGTATAAGTTGCCCCATGCGTACCCCCACGCCACGCCCCTGAGTGCCAAAAACGTGACCAAATATGCGACCCCCGTCGGAACTACCCCCCTGCCCACCTATGTCATTCCAAACTCCGTAGTAGTAAAAATATAATCAAACTTCTAGAACAAAAAACTGTCTACTGCAGTTGGAAAACTTTTATCTACTAATGCTGATGGGAACAAAAACTAAGATTTCTGAAAAGGCAAACGTATGCCCGATAAATATACTAACAATACTTCGAATCCTGATTACATATTACAAAACCACACAAAATGAAAGAAAAATGAACCAAGTACCCCGATAATTATTATAACTGCGTCATTACAACTAGTTGTATTGACAATGACTGAGCAAAACTGAGGCTTTTTCTTAGAAAATATTGCGTACAGTATGCTCTGCTGTAAAATTTTTGATTAAGGCAGCTGCTTAGTGAGGTGTGCGAGACAAAAATCGGTGAAGCGCTACGGGCCGGCACATGTAAAACGATATTGCAAGTTGTGAACTTGCGTGCAGTGTTCCCGTCATACCGCAGGTGCTACGAGACTTTAAGTGGTGATAATGTGATTTTATTGGACGAAACACCGTAGCAAAGCCCAATGCCCTCCGCTATCATAGTTTTGCATTTATCCAGTATTAATATTTTGAGGAACAGCAGTCTGAATAAACTGTTCTTAACCATGTTGGAGGGCATTAAAGTAATTTTTCGAGTGTATGTGTAGTCTTGAAAGTACCATACATGACTAGTCGGAATTGTATTTTCATTTCATAGATAAGCATTTTGGGTACACGTTTACTGATTTCTTAAAAAACCGGTAATTCAATAACGCACTGCCACGCAGTTCGAGCACCAGGTAGGCTTTAAGTACTTGGAACCTGTAACTTTATGGAAATGTACAGGTTGATAAGGTTCCTAGGTGTCCTAAAAAAAAGAAAATTAAAAATTAGAAATTGTCATGTTCTATAAACTAGGCACTGCTTTATTTATAAAAAAAATTGTGGTGTAAGTTGTTGCAAATGAAGAAATAATGAGAAGTTCATGCTTTTCATTGTCACATTTCCAATTTTCACTTTTCGTGAGAAACGTGTATGCAGAATTTTTGGAAGTCCTACATATTTCAGTGTGGTCTAAACCAGTGTGTTTTACTCCATTGTGCTTTCTGTAAAATAGTTTGAATATTAGACCACAGGTATAATTATAACAGGACATTGGCAATGTTGTAGTGGGGCATTTTTACATGTTACTAACAATGGTATTGCTGATAACATGACAGCAAGGACTTAACTATATTTGCAACATAGTTTTTTCTGGAATAATTTACTTTAAGCATTTAGTTTTCATGCAGATGGGTTCAACATACTTTTGTAATTATTTCCAGTTGGTTTTACAGGGAAAAGTAAATAATTGCTACTCAGCAAAAGTTGTTAATTGTGTGAATACAGGATAATGTAGTTATTAGCATATGCATTTTAAAATTTCAATTTTTAAGTTTTTGAACTGGCAATAATATGTCTTTGCAGAGTGACATAAGACC
>NQII01006163.1:8186-105848 GCA_002778355.1 Clitarchus hookeri
ATGTTTTGTGTATACTGTCATTACCGTGGATACTGTCGCTCATGAAACGTTAAACAATTCAGCTGTTTTCGTCACAGATGCTCCCGCTAACCGAGCACCAACGATTTGCCCTCTCTCGAAGTCTGAGAGATCACACATTTCACCGATTGCATGTTTTAACCATCACAGAACAAAGCGTATAATACACTGAAATATAACCTACAAGACTTGGCACGTAAACTGCCCAATACATACGCTTCGCATTATTTACACAGAAGCAGTGTTGCCAACATGAAACAAAATGTACTATATGCATGGTGTTCATATTATTTTGTCCATCCCCTGTACATGTTGTAAATATATGCAGGCTCCATATAAAACTTGGGATGCATCTGCAAATATATGCAATTACAAGAATGCCACCATACTGTGGCCGATAATAGGTTTCTCTATGGCAATTCCACTGAAATTTGCAAGCTGGTTCCTAAAGCAATGGCTGGGGGAGGACATTATCCCATTACAGTTTTACTTGTCAAAGTTACTGTAAGATGATCTACATGAACAACTGGACCAATTTAGCCTAGTGGATCAAATATGGTGGCTATAATTCCTAACATGCTTCATTTTGTAAAGTGTGTTGGGTGGTGACTCTAAAAGCTAAAATAAATTGATCTAAATAAGGTCGCCATAATAAATCCAAAGAATAAGTGACACCACCATTGTTGAAAGCGATTTGTGTAGTCTATTCACTCAACTCTGTTGGAACAGAACCTATGACTTCGGAGCAGTTTGATGCCCACTTACATAATTTAAAACAACCTTTTTTATTAGACTGATTAGTTCTGCTTGTATTATCAGNACTCTAAAAGCTAAAATAAATTGATCTAAATAAGGTCGCCATAATAAATCCAAAGAATAAGTGACACCACCATTGTTGAAAGCGATTTGTGTAGTCTATTCCCTCAACTCTGTTGGAACAGAACCTATGACTTTGGAGCAGTTTGATGCCCACTTACATAATTTAAAACAACCTTTTTTATTAGACTGATTAGTTCTGCTTGTATTATCAGAGTGACTTGAAGAGTTTATATGCCTTTTATTATTTAATCGTCTACATAAAGTATACATCTCTTTGAAGGAACTTAGCAGCAAGTAAATGTTCCAGTTCTTCATCAAGAGCCAGCTGTTTGAGGCTACGTTTAACCAAGAAGGGAGCTGATGCTGTAGCATAAGTTGCTTTATTGAAACGATAAACTTGAAGTTCGTATTTTCGGGAACTCTTACCATATTATACATATATTTTACATCTGTATCCCTGGAATCCTTTAGATTTGGCATTATATTTTTTCAATGTCAGCAGTGAAATCAACCTGGTGAGTGCAAAATCTTGATAAAATAGAATACAGACTTTGCTGTATTGTAGGCCCAACATCAAAATGTCATTTAAGGTTATATCATTGCTACACTTGGAAGAGACAACAAATACTACCCATGTTCTTGTCGTCGAACTGGTTACTTTTTATAACTGTATAATGTGGCATGTAAATATTGTTATTTTAGGTAGTAATACCATGTACTCCATGTACTCCTTCATAAATGCGATGTTATATTGTTGCAATGTACGTTTAGCACAGAGCTTTTTCCCCAGATGGTAGAACCTTTTTTTCGACACATTCTAAGGCGTTTCTAAGCTGGTTAGCTGATTTACTAAAAGGTAACCACACAACGAAGCGTCCCTAGTCATCCTGCCTTGTGTTTTCTTGTAAGTTTTTCTCACATTACTTTTATTGAGCTGACAACACAGACTCAGCAAGCTCCTCAACCTGCCAAATGACAAGAAGATGTTTCGTAAACAAACAAACGCATTCAGCGCAGTGTTTCTAAGCGGGAATTTTGGCAAAGATGAGGGGTACATTGACTCGGATGCAAGCGTGCACTTGACGGCAAACGAAAGTTGTATTAGGAATGCTTCATACCTAGAAAATAAAGATATTATTGTTGCAAACAATAATAAAATTCGGGTTTTGTGCACCGGCGACGTCGATATTGTAACAAAAACCGAAGAGTGTGAGTTTGAGATACCAGTGAAAGGCGCATTCTGTATACCACATTTAACGACTAATCTGTTGTCCGTGAGCCAGTTAATTAGCAACGGGAATTAAGTACAGTTAACCAGGAAAGGTTGCGATGTTTACAATACAAATTGTGTATTAGTGGCCACGTCTTCGTTAATAAATGGAGTTTACAAGTTGAGAATGCCAAAAAGTGTACTGCTTGCATCCGTGGTGTCTACAACACATGGCATCGCAGATTAGGTCACATAAACAGCAACTATTAGAATAAAATGAAAACTGCCACAGAGGGTATTGACCTTGATGAAAAAGCTGACATAAGTAAGTCATCTTGCACAGTTTGCTGTGAAGGTAAGCAAAGTCGACTGCATTTTGCTCATGTTGGTTCAAGAAGTAATGAGATACTCGGAGTAGTTCACACACTCATTTGTGAACCTATGGAGAAAGAATCCATTGGTGGTTCTAAATACTTTATTCTGTTTGTCGAGGATTATAGTCGCATGATATTTGTATATTTTCTAAAATACAAAAGCTAAGCCTTGACTTGTTTTAAGGAATTTAGAACAAAAGTGGAAAATGAAACTAACAAAAGAATCAAAACATTGAGAAGTGACAATGGATGTGTGTTTTGTGATGAAGAATTTGATACATGCTGGCTAAAGGAAGCAATTAATCATCAAAACACAAACGCTTACACACCAGAGCAAAACGGATTATGTAAACGCTGTAATCGCACAATCGTGGAGAAAGCGAGGTGCCTGTTGTTTGACGCAAAATTAGGCAAAGATTTTTGGGCTGAGGCGACAAACACAGCTGTTTATCTTCAGAATCGAATTGTAGCATCGGTGATGGATGGAAAAACGCCATTTGAAATGTGGACAGGAAGAAAACCTGACATAAACCATCTGGGAATATTTAGCAGTACCGTGGTGGTTCATGCAGCAAAGGAAAGAAGACAAAAATGGGACAAGAAGTCAGAGAAACATATATTGATGGGATTTCCAGAAAATGTCAAAGGCTAGCGAATTTACAATCCAAGGACTAAATCTATGACAAATAGCAGAGATGTCATCATCATGAAAGAAGAAGCTATCATATCAGTAAATGAGAGCACATCTAATGCTGAACAAAAAGAAGAAAGTTTAGATTCACTGGGGGATACTTCTGCAAGAAATAAAGAGCCAGTGACAGAATCATCTGATGAGTTGTGTATAACAAGTGAAGGTGAAGACACTGATGATACTACTGAAACGACTGAACCAGAAAACCGGCCGATGAGGAGTAAAAAGAAACCAGATCGTTTAGGTTTCTCAGATATGTGTGTTGATGAAAATGTATTTAATGATGCAAGCGGCTTATCTCCGGAAGAAGCACTTAAAGGACCTGAAAAAGAGCGGTGGTTAATGGCTGTGAATGAAGAACTTAAGTGTTTTGATGATAATAGTGCGTGGGAGTTGGTAGATGCTCCAAAAAGTGTCACGGTTGTGAAGTGCAAATGGGTTCTAAGAAAGAAATATGACAACAATAATATTGTTCGTTATCGTGCTAGGCTCGTGGTGTGTGGTTATATGCAGGAACAAGGTGTGGACTATTCAGAGACATTTTCACCTGTTGTTAGGCATACAACACTGAGATTGTTATTTGCATTATCTGCTCAGTTTGGTTTAAATATAACACATCTTGATGTGACTATGGCATACTTGAATAGGGAGCTTGAGGAAACAATTTATATGCAAAAAACTGATGGTTTTTCAGTAACAAAAAATTGTGGAAAAGTGCTTAAATTAGAACGGGCCATTTATGGCTTCAAGAGCATGGTACCAGAAGGTCGATGAGTGTCTCGTCAAAATGGGTTATAAGCGTTCTAAGATAGAGTCTTGTTTGTATACCAAAAATAAATATAGTCGCAGAACAATTTTTACACTTTATGTCGACGACTTCTTAATTTTTCTAATGATGATAATGAAACTATGTGTTTAAAAAATGCATTAGATGCACAGTTTAAAATCAAGGACTTAGGAGAGGTTAAGCAAGGTCTTGGAATGAGTGTAAATGTAGACGAAACTAAAGATGAAATTACTTTGAATCAGAAAAATTATATAGACCAATTATGAAAAACAATCAATGTGACAGAATGTAAAATTGCAGATACTCCTTTAGAGGCTAAATTAAATATTAATAAAGAGGAAAATTGTAAAGACCAANAAATCAATATGACAGAATGTAAAATTGCAGATACTCCTTTAGAGGCTAAATTAAATATTAATAAAGAGGAAAATTGTAAAGACCAAATGCAATACCAACAGCTTATTGAAGGTCTTGTGTATTTGGCGGTTCTAAGTAGGCCTGATATAGCATTTGCGATTAGTTACTTATGCCAATTTAATAACTGTTATAATCAGGAAACATGGTTGTATGCTAACTGAGTACTCAAGTACTTAAAAAAAAACATTTTGGTCTCAAATATATAGAAAAAACGGAAATACGCAGTTAGAAGGGTTTGTTGATGCTGATTGTGGAAATAATGGCTTGTGCTTTGTATTGGCTGGGTGTGCAATCTCATGGGAAACACAGAAACAGAAAACCGTAGCTTTATCAAGCACGAAAGCAGATTACATGGGTGTCATAGAAGCGTGTAGGGAAGCAATATATTTGCACAACTTGTTGTGTGATATAACTGGAGATCTATATCCTATAACTGTGTTTAATGACAATCAAGGGGAACTCAAACCCTCTATAAATAATTTATACCATAAGGGAACTAAACGTATTGATGTGCGCTATCATTTTTGTAGAGAATGTGTCAGTAATAAAATTGTAGAACTGAAACACTTGGAGACAAATGAGATGCCAGCTGACTTGTTAACCAAGAGTTTGAACACTGTTAAACATTATTACTTCATGAATATGTTGGGTATTCAATTTGTTTGGATTTTATGTATAATTTAAATGTGTATACTTATTTGATATAGTGGGGGTGTTGTTATAATATCATAATAAGTAACTACTGCTGCCATCTAGTCGGTTTGTACTCTTTTGTTTGTACTCTTTGGTTCGTTGAATACATTCATTCGATCACTAGTAAGTAACTAGCACGTTTGTTTCATTTTAGTTTTGGGGAGGTGGGAAAGTTCCAAAATTGTAAGTTTTTAAAATAATTTTTGTAAATTATATGTATATTTTATATCATTTGTATTATAATTGTTTTAATTTTGGTGAGATTTCTTGCATTATTTTGGTTTCTTTACTTGTTTGGGTTTAGTGCCATACAAGGTCATGTTCACAGGTTCAAGGTTAAGGTCACTTAGATCCAATATGTTGGTTGAGTGATGTTAACATGGTTGTAGGTCGGCTCCGGATTCGGTACCGGATCCCGTTGTGCCCAAAAATTCCTAATTTTAATTGTTTTATTTTCCTAAAATTAAAAATAATTTTTGGAACTTTTTAAACATGATTGGGGGATTTTCGAATTTTTCGGAATTTTTTGGGTTCTAAGTAAAGGTCACCACACTCAAGGTCAAAAGTCAAGGTCACCTAGATGGAATATGGTGGCTAAGATTCCTAACAGAACCAAGATGGTGGATGGTTAAAACTGACTTCGGACCTGGACCTTGTGTATTGCTATGGTATACCCTTTGCCTATAAAACCAATATTGCCACCTCTACTCTACCCTTGTAAGGAAACTTCCAGAATTGTATTAAAAGAGTCCTTTGGGCATTTGNTTCAACATTTTTAAGGGACAAATAGTCTATTTTAAGGGGAAAAAAGAAATTTCGAATATAAAATGGCCGCCAGACGTCCGGAATGACAGAGCATAAACAGCTGCGAGCTCCGATGCCAGACGCTATTGTGCCAAACTTCCCATAATCATTCTACTAGTATGCTTGAACGTCATTACTATGTACGCATAAGTTAGTAGTCGTTATATAGGGTTTAGATGATGATTTGACTTTACCTTTGACAGAATTTGATTGTGTGCTTCAATTACTTAATTGACACGGATTAAATTCCCTCCAGTGCCTGACATCGTATGTCTAAAAATGTAAAAAGTTCATCAGGGAAGTAAACTTATTTCTCGTACCCATCTAGATATGGGATCCAGTCTGTCAGTATCTAATTGAAAAATCATTGCTTCCTTAAAATTCTTATTAACAATCTGCTCTGCTCCCATCGCATTTCAACGGCCCTTAAATATGTCAACAACTTTTCTTCATTCCTTTGCTAATTCTTTCCTGACTATATTAGCCCCATACGTGCATCACAGCGACACAGTAGTTTACTGCAGCGAAAGGAAATCTTTAAACTATTTGTAATGATTGTCCATTAAGAGATGAAGTTAGCTAACGAAACGTTTGTATTTCCGAAAATTAATTTTTGCTGCCTATAATGGCTTTAAATGTAGCATTGTATATAACCCTTACTGTGAAATTGCCATCGAAATAAACTAGGTTTATAGACAGTAAATTTACTGCAGGTTTGGATGCGTGATTAGATGACGGACTGATAACTTTGGAACTCACAGACCTCATATCTACCTGAGGATGTAACCATATTTTTAGCACTGCCATTTCATTCCGAAATAATATTTTAAAACTTTCACGATATTCTAAATAAGCCTCATCTCCTTACAATTAATTCGAACTCTGACTGGATGCATTGAAATTCACAAAATATTTCTTCTGCAGCTTGATGTCTGTGGCTCAGTAAATTTACTTGTGTCTGAATGCATGTAAGCTTGCCTTTAAATGTACCTAGTTTTATTTAGTAAATAAATTGACATCCATCGAATCCATATTGAATGGAAAGAATGGGATGAAACGATTCAGGTCAAAGAAGATTAGTCAAACTTAAACCATACCTTTTTGCTGTAGCTGTAATTTCGTTCCATAAAAATGCTCCATCTAGTCCGGAGGGACGAAAATGTTTTGTAATTTTGGAATTTGGTAATTTTTCAATAACATAATTATATTTTGCTGGTTCAGTGAATCGTTTTATTTATCACACATTATACAATGTTACTCTCAAATAAATACAACAAAATAAGCAGTAGTTCGTAGGGTAATGAATAGTTTCTTTTCGTGTCATTATTTCTCACACAAAGACCTGCTAACTTTGATAACAAATATTATTCCTCTTACCAACGTGATACATTGATCTGAATATTTTGGATTTTTTGGATAATTTCGAATACGAGCTTAGTCTCGTGTATGATATGCTTGTTAGGACAGCTATGGCTTGTAAATTTGTACAGAAATAGAACTAATTCTCCCCGTTGTAACACTGGGTGGACACTTCTTGGCAAAAACATCTTGCGTACCGGTCCGGAAACTATGAAGGAAATACTGTGTCATATGTAGTTGTCACGGCAGAATAATCATGTTTTAAATAGAAGCGAACCAACGAGTTTTCAATAACACAAATGAAAAGTTGATATTTTACTACAAGAAGTCGTTTTGCGGCTATCGTGTGGTCATGTGTTGGCAGAAAAGGTAGGCTATTTAATTTGTAATGAAGCAGATTGGATTTTATGAAGACGCTTTTAGCTTGTGGATTTTTGAATGGCTGGTATGGTGCTGAATTGGAAACACCAGAAAAGAAAAAAATTATCTCTGAAGGAGAGTGCTCGCACCTGGATTGCCTGAACTGAGTTTTACGGATATGTAAATATTATGGATAAGTATGAAATGCAATACAATTGTGGATTACCCTGTCGCACTGGCATTAAAAAATTACGACAAATTGTTCACTATCTGTATTTATAATTAATGTAAGCCGTAGAACAGAGCTTAAAATATAATGCATTGCAATTAGCAAAATAGAATGGAGTAAGATGTGTGAGAGTTCTTGATGTGAAATTATTGAAACTTGATCAGCATTTGCTCAAAGTACCCATATCGACGATGTTATGCAACAAAGATTCATGGGCAACTCGAGGCATGCCAAACTCAGATAATGATGTTTCAAGCTCTGAATTTACAACAATGTGCCAGTTAGATGGTTTGGCGGAGGTCCCGACAGTATGGAGATGTCAGTCGAGCCTTCAGTACGACAGGAAAGCCCGCGAGATGCTTGTCATAGACCATTGCCCACTGAACTGCCAGATTCGCTAGTGCAAGACCAGAGAACAGCGAGGATGTGTCCTGTTTCTTTCATGGATGAGTCCAGGTTCAGTTTTTACAGTTATTTACACCGTGGTTACATACAGCGAGAACGGAAGTAGGCATAATCCAGTTAATATAAGCGCAACGAAAGTGACCATATCTTAGTATTTGTTGTATGACACCTGAGAACCGAGGACGTCTCCCATTTGTAAATTGCCAGCTAGGTCCCTCGACCTGAGCATGCTTCGGACACTCACTGACATCACATTACGGGGCATCTATTTCTTCCGTGAAAAATCCAGATGCTTCAGATGACTTTGGGGCAGGAATAGAACCGACATTACTGCATATCGGTCGGTTATGTGCAACGGGCCGTGTCTAACGTAACGTTGTCTATATTTGCAAGACGAACTATTGAGTACAGAGTAGACAAAAACATATTGCAAATTCCTTCGAGCATGCTGTTGAACTGAACAGTAACGGCGTGTGGCTCTTCGAAACCTTGAAAATGCACAAACTTATTTTATGCTTAATTATTGTGTAGGAAAGTATTAGCCACCGCGTGCTTTATAATAATAAGATAGAAATATAACTGTGGAGGACCAGTATTAAAAATATTTGCACCCGCTCGTTGGCTAAATATTAAATTTTTTTTTTTTTTGCAAACAGAGGCCAGTTAATGAACTGAAATTCGTTATTTAATGTGTCCCTCATTATTTTAAAACGAAACAAATAAGTAACCATGAAATATCCTTTTTGTGTCCGTACTAAAAAGGAAAGTTGTGCAATCATGCCCGACTTCAATTCCGATCTCCCTTGTGATATGGTTTGTAACCACAGCAGAGTCCAGCGTTAGTGCATTTGCAGAATATAAGTTTAGATTTGAATAATTGACTTAAATCGGTGACATAAAATTAACCGTAAATCCTCTAATTTTTTTTGCCACTTTTCTGATTGGCGAATTAATGAACAATTGCAACTGTCAGCAATATGAGCATGCGAATTGTTTGTTGAATGAAATAAATTCTTCTATTATTTTCATTACTACAGTTCCTAAAGTTCTAGTATGAGTCTAAGGCATTCATTTTAATTTTCACTCGTTCATGTTTAGAAAGCCAAAAAACGCCACTCTTGTCTACTTGTATGTGATTTCTAGGATTTGAATATCATATAAATAAAATACATGCTAATATAACAATGTGTTCAGTGCCGTACGAAACGATCATTATTACATTATATATGCCTCACCTTTTCTTTCGTGTCTGTATATAGAAAAAATAAGATGTCCTGAGTCACAGAGGAACGAATATTCTGGGCGGGAGAAACAATTCTGTTTTTTTTGAGCAGAGAGAATTGAACTGCAAATAAAATATATCACTCAGGCGCTTTTCATTTTTAATCCCGTTTGCCAGTGGAGTGGCGAAGTTTTTTTAGAAACGAAATAAAAACATTTTCCGCAAAATCCCACGTTTTGGTCGGAATCATATCCTAACATTTATTCCTTTCTCTGTGGGTCGAACCCGCAGGTAAAGGTTGGTTACTTTTTTTTTCACTCCGTTGCCCTCGTTTGCCTCTCCTCTCGTGGGAGAGCAAGGTTTATTTATCGAATTTAACCAATGAACGATCGGACAATATGCGAGTCGACAAACATCCAGTGCTGCCCTCAGGGCTAGTAATTAGAACTCGGGCATTGGGGTCGGGATTCTGCGGGGGCCGGAAAGGGAGGGGAGCTTGTTCCGGGACTACGGAGTGAAGGTGGGGAGGAGGGAGGTGAGCCATGGGGGCGATCTTCAATTGTTTGCTGTCAAGCGGGTGTGCCCATTGATGCGTGCATTGCGCCAGTTCGGCGTGTTTACACTCTAGGCTACATTCGGACCGGGGGCGCCCTGGTCCGCGCGAATGTTTGACCAACCCTTCCCCGTTATGGACCTCCCTTCACCATAACCCTTTGGTCCCTTTTCCATTCCCTGCCAGAGTGTTCTCTGACCTCGGTAGTTGCCAGGGCAAAACCGTCTCTATCGTCCGGTCGTCAACATTTCCCCCCGCTCCTTATGACAACGAACCGCTGCCTTGACGATACGGTGTCGTTATGTTACAGAAACACTTAAAGGTTCCTTCCATTACTTGACTGGGGCGCAATTTGATGCCAGTGTGATTTGTATTTACATTAATGCCGCAGCTTTAATGAATTAATTTGTACATCGTAACTTATACTGAAGTAAGAAGCAGTTAGGAAGTTCACGATGTAAATTACTATTTAGTGCATAAATATTATCAATATGTACAACAAGATAATACCTACACGACACTAGCTGCCATGCTTGAGAATGGAGAGGCAGAAGTCACTATAAGCATAATATAAATTATTTTAAACAATAAATTAACTTTTGTGCAACAGCGCGCAACTCTTAAATATGTGGCAACGCTGATTCATAGATAATTAAGCTAGAATGTGTTTGTTATTTTGAAAAGCATTCCCTCTCGTGAAAAATCCTTTTGAAAATCGATGGTTTATTCCTGAGAATGTCACAAATTTTTTGTTGGCCATGGAATGGACTATTCAAATGCGTGTATGCAAGATAGCTTTCGTTAACAAATTACTTTTCTTCAGTTGTCTATGGTGGGTATTGTTATATGCTTTATTTAGTTTTTTTTGTTATTTATTTAATTTTCTGTCTGTCTGAATAATTTAATCAGAAATTATACTTAGCTTAAAATCCTTGTTATTGGAACATGTTCGCTAATAATTTTTTCTCATATTAATACAAGCTTTATGAATCCCTATCATCTTGATATTTTTATTGTACGTTTCTTAGCTGTGCCCTGTTAAAACATCTGTGTACAATTGGACTGTATCTGAAATTTATCATTTGCTGAAAGATACTCAGGTTGGGTTAGCAGAAAATTGGTTATTGATTTAACGTTTCCAACTGTTTAGTTTTATAGTGGCTACTGTACAGTATATTTTTTGAAAATCACTTTTCACAATTTGGTTGTATACCCTAGTACTGTCATATACAGAAACGTGATGAAAAACTTGAAGTGGATGGCTAGGTAAATATTAACAAAGATTTATTATTTATGCATCAATTGTGTATTCGGGTTGTGTCCCAATGGTTGAAATCACAATCAATCGACATACAAGTGCTATGCTTACGTTTGCCGAAAATGTCGCATATGCCATACTGTGTTGTAATAATTTACCGTGTAGGTTTTGAGACTAAATGCAACACAAATGTACACAGAAACGACAGTGTCTGGAAGTAGTGTTTCTAACAAATCATTGAGTTTTAATTTAACTGGGTAAAACGGTTCTGAATAATAATTTTTGCAATATTTCTCGTTGCAATTTTCGTACAATATTCGTTCGAAATTTAAAACACACTCTGCATCCATAGTATACGTTTCGGCAGTGATCGTGACATCAAGGAAATATGGTCTGCTAGCTGTGCGTGACTGTGGTAAAAATTAAAGACACTAAATATATATATATAAAGATTATAAGGTCAATATCTGTGACTTAACTGTAGGAGTGATATATCATTGTGCATTTTTAACTCGTGTGAAGGTTTTGTTTAGATTATTTGTGTCTCCCCTTTCAGCATGGTTCCATTCTAAGAAGACGTTAAACGTCATTTCTGGTACGCCAGTAAACATGACGATAGTATTCGTGGCCTGTTTAATGTAATTTGCAACTGGAAGTGTCTCTTTTAAAATGATGTGCAGCTAGCAACACATGTTTGAGCTCACGTAGCACATACCAGTTTAAGGTTATAATGGACATTCCCATACTCTAATTATATTTTGTACACCAGATATGCAGTTTTTGTAGGAGGCTCTAACATGAAGTGAAGCTGTGGGGTGTTCGAACTAAACAAAATTTAATAGAAATACATAATTCGCTGGTATCTGGGACCGAGAGCAATGATCCCAGGGAGATTCTACCCATCGTCTTCCTATTGCGACACCACAGTGGATGGGAGTGAGAAGATGCTGACGAGATATGGGTGTTTGGTGGAATAATGATGTAAAACTGAATATCTTATTAAGGATGTAAATATATATCTCCTATATCCACTTCCTCTCATTTTTAATATGCTCATTGGTATCAGCATCTACAAGGCCATGACATTAAAACGTTATCGATAGAAATAAGATTTAAACAGAGTTAATTTTACGTTTTTATCTCCATGTACTCAAGTTTGAAAAATACCTTCTATTATATAAGGGCTGTGATATGACCAATCAGTGCGTGTGGTAAGCATTGAGGTGGTATTTTCAAAAAATACCTTTGAATGAGGGGAAGCACTCGCACGTGGGACATTCTCGAGAACTTTTTAACCGTCTAAGTATTTAATGAAACAATTGCTAATAACCTTTTTGTACATAGTATTTTAGGATGTCTTTTTTGAGAAGATATATTATTTTTATTTAAACATTATTTTTTTAAAGTCAGAATTAAGACTTGAATAAATATGTAGATGCTGGTGTAAATGCAAAATTTTTACTACTACTTCTACTACTATTACTACAAATATAACTGCTACTGATAATAATATAACGCTTTTTGTTAGAAATACTTTTTTTGATAAAATTTGCTTTCTAAATAAGATTTTTAATGTCCGTTTTCCCCTACTGAAAATAAGTCTCTTTACGAAACAAATTAAATTTTCACTGGTGTTTTACTGTACGTTAAAAATATTTCCCCCAAAATATATTAACATTTTTATATTTTTATCACCATTGTAGGAGTTATTAATTCTGTTTATACTCTCCTTAATGGTAAAGCAATTTTCTCCAGAAATAATTAAACAACATGAGTGAGATGGGTCGTTAACATTATCACTGTTTATAAAAATTATTATTTTCCTATTGGAGATTATACTATACACTCGGGTTAACAATGGCTACAAATACATGTTGCCCATAGTTGATACATATGGAAAATTCTCCTGGTTCAGACCTGTCAAGTTGAAGAATGCACGCAATGTCACCGTACCCATGGTGGATGTATTGCGCGAATGCATCCAAATTAATCTAGAAACCTACCAGAGAAAGGAATTCTACAATGCAAAGTTCGGGAACCAGATGAAGAAGCATAACATAAATAGTTATTTCACGTACAGCAATCTCAAAGCATCCATCGTCGAGAGGTTCAGCAGTTATCTGAAGATTAAAATGTGGAGGTATTTCACTGCAACTGATAACTACAAGGGGCTGGATATACTCCCAAAATCGTACGCGAATATAAGTCTACAGTGCATTCAACCACTCGAATGAAGTCCGAAGATGTGGAAGACAACTCCTCGCTTCGAACCGTGTACACTTTTCTGAATAGGAGGGATCCTCGCAGGTGTAAAGCCAAGGATGGTGACCTTGTACGCATCTTCAAACAGAAAGGCATCTTAGAGTTAGGGTTCATAGCGAATTGGAGCCCCGAACTCCTTCGTGTACGACACATACGAGACTATGCTCTGAGGACCTACTTTCTCTAGGATCTGAATAATGTTCCCATCCATGGTGATTTCTACACAGGGAAGATCCAGCCTACAAAGTTCCCAGATGTGTATTTGGTCGATAAGGTGCTGAAACGATGTAATAAAAGGTCGTATGTCAAGTGGTGGGGTTTCCTAGCTTGTTACAATTCCTTGGTCACCGATGCGAACAAACAGTAAACACTAAAGATTGCAATTAATACACTGAGGCGACAAAAGTCATGGGATACGTCCTAATATCGTGTCGGACCTCCTTTTGCCCGGCGAAGTGCAGCAACTCGACGTGGCATGGACTCAACAAGTCGTTGGAAGTCCCCAGCAGAAGTATTTAGCCATACTGCCTCTATAGATGTCCATTATTGCGAAAGTGTTGCTGGTGCAGGAGTTTGTGCACGAACTGACTTCTCGATTATGTCCAATAAATGTTCGATGGGATTCATGTCGGGTGATCTTGGTGGCTAAATCATTCGCTGGAATTGTCCAGAATGTTCTTCAAACCAATCGCGAACAGTTGTGGCCCGGTGACATGGCGCATTGTCATCCATGAAAATTAATCGTTGTTTGGGTACATGAAGTCCATGAATGGCTGCAAGTGGTCTTCAAATAGCTGAGCATAACCCTTTCCAGTCAATGATCGGTTCAATTGGACCAGAGGACCCAGT
Source organism: Clitarchus hookeri (assembly GCA_002778355.1). Classification (NCBI taxonomy): domain Eukaryota; kingdom Metazoa; phylum Arthropoda; class Insecta; order Phasmatodea; family Phasmatidae; genus Clitarchus; species Clitarchus hookeri. The sequence goes on from NQII01006163.1 coordinate 22,497, forward strand.
CCATTCCATGTAAAAACAGCCCACACCATTATGGAGCCACCACCAGTTTGCACAGTTCCTTGTTGACAACTTGGGTCCATGGATTCGTGGGGTTCGCGCCACACTCGAACCCTGCCATCAGCTCTTACCAACTGAAATCGGGACTCATCTGACCAAGCCACGGTTTTCCAGTCGTCTAGGGTCTAACCGATATGGTCACGAGCCCAGGAGAGGCGGTGCAGGTGATGTCGTGCTGTTATAAAGGCACTCGAGTCGGTCTTCTGCTGGCATAGCCCAGTACAGCCAAAGTTCGCCGCATTGTCCTAACGGACATCCCTCGGACGAGGAACCTGATTTAAAGTGGCTGCACGAAAAATACAAGAGTTCACTCTTGTAAGGAAAAAGGGGAAGCCCCTGAAAGCTGCGAGGCTAGTTTTCCCGGAGACCCAAGACCTGGAAGAGGTGCCCAGATCATCTGCAAGGAAGACGGCTTCTATTCCCAGCACATCAAGGGGTGAAACTCAAGTTAGCAGGAAACTTCGGTTTCAAATCCCGGAAGAGGAGATAGTTACTGGGAGCGACTCACGGGATGAGGAATATATCCTAAGAATAGAGAAGAAAGTGGAGGAAACCCACAAGGAGACTAAAGAGCTGGTCTCAGATATAATGGAATGGCTCTTGAGCAAAAGCTCAAAAATTAACAGTTCGCAGGCGAACTGGTTGATTCCGAAAATCAGTCAGCTTCAAGGGCATATTGACAGTGCATTAATGGAAAATGCAAAGTTAATTGGAAACCTGCAACAAACAACCAAAGGAAACAAGACGAGCTCGATGATGGCACCTGCAGCAAAACAAGAAGTACCGAGCATTGAGAGCTATGCACAGGCCGCAGGTACTAATGCAATTAAGCCTAAACCCACCAAAAAGGTGCTGCTGGTGTATCCAGATAAAGAGGGTACAACGAGCGTGGAGACTCGTGAAATAATTAAGAAAGGTTTAAACCCTAAAGATGAAGGCCTCCAAATCCGCAATATGAAAGGGATCAGGAATGGAGGGATCATGATTGAAGCTGGTGACGAGAAGACTTATAAGTCCCTCAACAACCAGGTAAAAATAAAGGAACTGGGACTCAAACTGGAAGCCCCAATGAAAAGAGGCCCCAAGGTCGTTATTTACGACGTTCCTAGGGGAGAGGATAATAGTAAACTGCCTGAAACTATTTTCAGGCAGAATTACAGGAATGGGGAATGTGACTGCCACAAATTGGAAAGTTTTGTGAAAACTGTGTCTATTAGCCATAGAACTGGCAAGAGGGATACGGATAGGGTCAATATTGTCCTGGAATGTGACCCAAAGATAAGAAATGCATTAATCGACAAGGAGAGGATCTATATTGGCTACGTCAGCTGCAGGGTCAGAGATTATATCTCGCTCTCCAGATGTTATAAATGTCAACAGTGGGGCCACATAGCCAACAAATGTAGAGATGCGGAGTCCATCTGCTCATGCTGCGGAGTCCAAGGACACGAATACAAAAACTGTCCAAAGAAAGGTACTGGATTTAAAGACATCTGTGTCAATTGTCACAAGAAAGGACTGCAGCATGACCAAAGAGTGGACTCCAGAGACTGTCCGGCTTACCAAAGAGCCCTATCCGTAGAACTCGCCAGGATTGACTATGGAATCTAAAAACATCATCAGATGTGGGCAAATAAACATGCAACGGTCGGCGGTGGTGGCCGCAGAGCTGAACAGGATAGTGGTGGAGCAGAGACTGGATGTGGTGCTATTTAAGGAGCCCTATGTGCCGTTCGATACTGTCGTGGGCCTGCGGGGCAGAGTTTTTGATTGTGGTTTAAACCCGAAGGCTGGAGTATTGGGGACTAACCAGAATATGGATATATCAATGATGGCTAGTGTGTCAAATACTCATCACGTTTGCGTCCAAATCTCAAAAGGTTCATTTGAATGCTGGATGGTCTCCTCTTACTTCCAGTTCGGGGACGAGGTCCAAGAGCACTTAGACAGATGGGAAGTGATTGCGGAAACAATAAGAGGAAAGCCACTAATCATGTGTGCGGATGCTAATGCAAAGTCCGAGCTGTGGCACTCCAATATCACTGACGACGCCGGAGACCAAGTCGCCCAGTTCCTACTGACAAACGATTTGGATGTAGTGAACAAGGAAGGAGAACTACCTACATTTGTCTCGCAGGCCCATGGCAGTCAATCGTATTTGGACATTACAGTGGTAAATGCAAGGGCAAAAGATTATGTGAGGAAGTGGTCGGTGACTGAAGAGAGTTCCAGTGACCACAGACTTATCATATTCGAAATTCATGGAGAGAAAATGGTGACTCCTGAACTAGAAGAAAGAGAAACGAGATATATACACAATATGGCAGATTGGGCTGCCTTTGACCGTGCCCTGCTGAGGAGGCTTGAAAAATGTGAAACATTGGGAAGTACGAAGATTGAAGATAGAGTATGCGCTATTACAGAAGTTATTAAGGGAACCTGCGAGGAACAGCTGCGCAAAACGACACCAGGCCTCCCAAACCTGTCATGGTGGGACAGGGAGTTGGAAGAAGAACGAAGGGATCTTCGCCAAACAAGAAAAAGGCTTCATAGACTAAGAGGTGAGGAGCGTGAGCAATTCTCCCACATCTATAAGTGCAAGAAGCAGGCCTACTTCAGTAGGGTACGGAAAAAGAAAGCACGGTCGTGGGAAGAGTTTGTTACTAGAGCAGGAAACGAGGACCCTTTCGGCTTAGTGTACAGGCTCGCTGCGAATAAGGTGAAAAGAAGCACCCCACCACCCTGTATATCAGAAAATGGTGTATTGATAACTGACCAGCACAGATCCATGGAAGTCCTGCTTCACGCTCTCCTTCCGGATGACTCTCTTGTGGAAGAAGGGGAGGAGCACGAAAGAAAAATACATAAAATGGGAATCATATCCGAGGAACAAGACGCGCCGGAATTTTCTGAGGAAGAGCTTACAGCAATTGTCTATCAAATGAAAAACGGAAAAGCTCCCGGATTAGATGGAATTACAGCAGAAATTCTCAAAAGGTGCTACTCACGGATAAAGAAAGTTCTTCTCAAGATCTTCAATGATTGTCTGAGAGATGGAGTGTTCCCTTCCCCTTGGAAACTTGGGTGCTTGAGAGTGCTATATAAAGGTAATAATAAGAAACTTGATGACCCTAAATCGTACCGTCCTTTGACATTGCTTCCGGTACTGGGCAAAGTTTATGAAAAACTAATCAACAGAAGACTGATAATGGCCCTAGAAGCTGAGGGCACATTAAGTGAAAAGCAATACGGCTTTAGAAAGGGCACAGGTACCGACTTCGCTCTCCATGACGTAATGAAGGCTATAAGGGAGAATCCTGAAAAGTACGTCATGGGGGTGTTCTTGGATATGTCGGGAGCCTTTGACAATGCCTGGTGGCCGGAAGTAATGTGGCAACTCAAGAGGAAAAGATGCCCGGCTAATCTGTACAGGGTCATACCAGATTTCTTTGATAGCAGGTGGAGTCTTTCCTTTGCAAAAACCATGCAAGTGAAGAAGCGCTTAACGAAGGGCTGCCCGCAGGGTTCGGTCCTCGGTCCGATCCTGTGGAACGTCCTGTTCGATGGATTCTTAGAGCTGGGCCTCCCACCGGGGTGCACCGTGTTCGGATATGCAGATTATGGACATGTCTTGATCTCTGGCAAATCAAGAAGCGTGCTGGAAATGAAAGCTGCTGACATAATGGAAAAATCAACACCTGGGCAAAAACTGCCAAACTGAAATTCTCAGCAGAGAAGACCAAGACCATGTTACTCAAAGGAAAGCTGAAGAGGCCGCCGACGGTGCGCTTCGGGGGGAGCCCGGTTGGAAATGTGCACGAATTCAAGTACCTGGGAGTCATCGTGGATGAGAATATGAGCTTCCTAAAACACGTGAAGTATGTTTCTCGAAAGGCCATAGTGGTATTTCAGAAACTGAAACGAATTGGTAACACCAGTTGGGGTTTGAGCTATTCGACCCTCAGAAAAATTTATCGAGCCATCTTTGAGGCAATTGTGACATATGGTGCTGTGATGTGGTACCACAGAGCCGAGTTAACCCGACATAAAAGGAGGCTCATCAGTGCTCAGAGGGTGGCACTGCTGACCATTGCAAAGGCATATAAAACAGTCCCTAACGAGTCGCTCCCAGTATTGGTTGGAGTACTGCCAATTGACTTATTGGTAAAGTACAGAGGTCTCACAGTGGAGAGATCCCGAGTCGCAAGGCTGACCAAAGATTCCAAGGACGTAATAATGGATGAAATNAATGAAATCATGGCACAGATGGGATACATCGGAGAAGGGTCGGTACACTTACGAACTGATCCCAAGCGTAAGAACAAGAATGGACTGTAAGTGGATATTCATCAACCATTACAGCATGCAACTGTACACTGGACATGGAAATTTCAAAGCGAAGCTGCATAGCCTCCGACTCGTGGGATCTCCACTGTGTGACGCATGCGGAGTAGACGACACAGTCCAGCATGTTATAATGGAATGTCTGAAGACAGAAGACATCAGGAGCTGGCTGGAGGAAGAGATGGAAGAAAAGGGCATTCACTTAGACATGGAAAATGTAATGACAAACAAAGTTCTCAATAAATTGTGGAACTAATTCGCCACAAAAATAGGCAAGAGACTAGAAGAGTATGATATTTGGCAAAGAGAACAAATTTCTGATGACCCATAAAGGGGTACTCAGGTAAAGGCTTCATAAAAGAACTTCGGAGTATCTCTGATTGGTGAGGAGGACAGGTTTTGAGAAAACCGGTAGATAAACCGAGTAACGGCATTAAGAAAGTGAATGGCCGGAAGAGACCAAGAGGAGAAAGTGCCGTGCACTGTCTTACTCATCCGAGTACAGATGCAGTGCGGGAGGATGGAGGGTGTGCTGGCCTTCGGGCCTTAAAACCTGTCATAACGGACACGTACGTCGTACGTCCCACATTGATTCCTGCGGTTATTTCACGCAGTGTTGCTTCTCTGTTAACACTGGCCATTCTGCGGACACGTCGTTTGTCTCGGTCATTAAGTGCAGGCGGTCGGCCACTGCGTTGTCCATGGTGGGAGGTTATGCCTTAAATTAGGTATTCTCGGCACATTCTTGACACTGTGGATCTCGGAATGTTGAATTCCCAAACCATTTCCGAAATGGAATGTCAATGTCCCAGGCGTCTAGCTCCAACTACCATTCCGCGTTCAAAGTCTGTTAATTCCCGTCGTGCGGCCATAATCACGTCAGAAACCTTTTCACATGAATCACTTGACTACAAATGAAAGCCCAACCAATGTACTGCCCATTTATACATTTTGTACGCGATACTATTGCCATCTGTATATTTGCATATTGCTATTCCATCACTTTTGTCACCTCTTTGTATATCTATGTATATGCATTTTTTCAATGGGTTTTCTCATGTTGTACATAACCGAATGAAATTAGATTTGAAAAATATGCTTTTTTAAATTTATTTTTAACACATTATCAATACAAAATAATCTGCTTTTAAAAATTAGAATTTTTTAAGTAAAAAAAATAAGTATGCTGAATGTAAAACAAAAATTAAATATGACTTGCAGGTATGGTTCTCGTCGCCATTCGGTAGAGGTCGATAGCACTCTTGCCGACAGTAAATTGTCTCCGAATTCTAATGCACGAAACATGAGTTACCAGTGTTCTCTAGTGGACGATACTAAAAATAAATGAACAGTAGATTTGGTATGGCGAAGAAGGGGCCTGGAAGTGAGCTGACTGCAGAGCCAATGATTATTAGCGAGGGTTGGACGTGCTGGGAGCTTAGTAGTTCCACCTACCAGAGAAACCCGGACCTTCTGTGTGCATGTATTTAAATAATAATTATTTTTTTCAAAATTTAATTAATAGTGCCTGTTTTTAAATTTTCTATAATATTTTATATTAAAAATAAATTGGGTTCAAGGTCATCCAAGATTATGGGAACGGGTCAATGTCAAAGTCATGAGGTCAAGGTCACCCAGTACTAATATGGTGGTTGGATGACGTCACAACATGGCGGCCAGTCAGAACCTGGCACCTGTCCCAGGTCCCATTATGCCAGACTAGGCCAATTTATTACTACTATCATTGAATTCAAATACTTGGCTTTGACATTAAATATTTATTATCTTGTCTCCATCAAGCATTAGAACTCTTAGTTTTCTGAACAATAGACAACAAGGGTTTATAATGAACAAATCTACAATATCAATGACTCTTTTTAATATGTTAAATGTTCTACATGCTTTTAAGTAGTTTAGATTATAATGACTTATTTTTGTTGCATCAGAATAATACATACTGCTTGACTGATAAATGAAAGCGAATTCTAAGAAGGAATATAATTTGTCTTTTGGGCAATTTTAAACAGTTTTTGATTGTCCAAAATTTATCCAAAATTTGCAGTTTTTTGTATTAATATGAAAATCACTCTTTTCATGAAGCATACATGCATCACGAAAGGTTTTCTGTGGAAATTTTAAATGGTTGCTGTAAAGAGATCGTATTTTTGGGGGATTTAATAATACCGCTGTGTGTATTTAATTTAAATGTTACTTTTTTTCCTTTTTTGCCAAAATCATAATTTTTGTAATTTGATCTTATAAAAGTGCGTTTAGCCAATTTCATGCATACATGTGCCCAGTTCTTAAAAAAAACATAGTTACTAAAAATGCCCTTCTTAACCTTCCACAGAAACAAATGTTTTTAAAATAGAAGAGGAATGAAATATCTAATATCAGTAATCTCACACTCTCCAACACACACACACACACGCACAGCTGAAAGTCTACAAATATTCCCTGGCTCTGCGAACAGCAATTCTTCACTAGAAGACAAGGCGTTGAAAACAAAACACTGGAACATCACAATTTAAGGTGAAAATGTGTTTCTCAATTATATATTAATATGTCTCTATTTGTCTCCCAATATATCCTATTTTATCATCAACGAAAAAATAATCATAAAATAATGTTTTACCTAATGTTGAAATTTTTTATAATGCTTTATTATAGTGCTAAGCAACCTAAATGACTATAAATTTTGAAATTCAACCTATTTAAAAAAAAATATTTGATCGTAGTAAATCGATGACTGAAGTTGATTTTGGATTTTCTGCGGCACAAGCATTAGATGCTAATGTCATCTTAGAAGTTGCTCTCTTTTTACCAGTCATGTACCCATGCATTACATATGATCGGGCCTTGAACTGGTGTGATTTTATTTCTGGCTTAGCCCTCTAGCTCGTGTCCAATAAAATACCCAAACACAAAAGCAAAACACATATATGCGTTTCAAGTCTAGCTTGTTAAGAAATTATTAGGTGAATATATGTGCCGTTAGTGGAAAGGAAACTAGGCTACTTCTTTGTGAAAAATACCTTGTATCAATCAATATATTTTTCGTGAAAAATTATTGCCGTTTTAACAACCATTACAATGTTAATATTTCTTTGTATTTTCGCAAATAATTATTTAGGATACTAGTGACCAATATTATTTCTGTAACCCTACAAACGTATTGAAGCAAAATTTTACTAAACCTGTTGATGAAAATATATAAAGCAAGTAAATATTGTAGACTTCACGTTTATTAAAACCTAGAGTTAATTAATTAATTTCGTATTTTTCATGAATCTCTGTGTTGTGAACACACAATATTTCAATTGTGTTACAAAAAAATGTTTTGTGAACTAGTTTCGAAATAAATTGGCTGTAAAACGTATGATAAATATTTACTGTGTACATAATATTATATTAGATAGCGTCTTTATTAATAATGCGATAAAGTTAAGGCAATATGCCTTCTCTTCCACTTAACTACATTTTACAATTTAGATTCACATGTTGGAGTTCAAAGTCCAAATTTGCACTTGAATTTACTTTATAATATTGTCAATTATCACAATTAAAATGAAATTAAATATGATCATTATTTTAAACGTGATTAAGTAAATCATTTCTTAAAGAATGACAAAGAAAAATACTTTCACAGATTTATACACACACAGTTCAGGACATTCATATTAACACAAATCAGCAAGCGTACTTTTACAGTCGTACCTACATAATAATCGTCATGTATGCATCCATTGCACCTTCAGAAGCCGCAACGTCTACAAACACAAATACACGCTCACACATATACAAATCACGAGCACACACTAATTTGTACAAACACTGACACACACACACATCTATGAAACACTAGCACACACATGTCTATAAAGAATGAGCACTAACTCATCCAGAAAACACGAGCACTAACACATCTATAAAGCAAGGTCACTAGATCACCAGCCAAATGAGATTGAGTGCACACAGTTATTATCAACGCCAATGTAAGATCGGTTAGTTCTTTAGTATTACAGTACACCGCAGGCTTGCACCCTAGTATTTCAAGGTAATATTACAACTATTTATTTTTGAGGTACTATATGGATGGGGGTATCTCTTGCAGACTGAGATAGCTCGTTCCAAATTATCGTCGCTCTTGCAGTGAAAATATGAACCATTAAATAAATTATTAATGAATTGGGAAAAATAATTTTTTTTGAGTTCGTGACCTAGTATTATGGATTGTTTTCATTACTACGAGGAAAACTAAATCTGTTCTAAAGAAAACGAGGCAACCCTGTCAACAAGACTTTCTTCAGCAGCGCTATCACATTAAATATACGCCAGTTTTTTAAATCAAGCCAGTTAAGTTTATTTCTTTATTCCAATATGGGGTCCTTCGTCACGGAAGTGTTTGGCGGAAATTGTAAGACTATTTGATGCTCCCTCCTTTAAAAATACACTGCAAGAAGTTATTCGCATATTTGCTATATCAGCGTTTGTATACTTTAATAACGAGCGAATGGTGAATTATTTTCCCATACATTCATGGTTACATAAACTACATTTGCTCAAGAAGGAGTCAAATGCATATGGAAGTAACCAATTTTGTACAGTAGTGGCACTAAACATTCCTATATTTCCAGCCTGACGTGTGGTATTACTTTTACAAAATGAATCTATTCTATTCGCGGTTTCTCCACACTTTTTGAATAAAAAAAAATAAAAATAATTCCATGTATGAGGTGTTTGGTTCTTTCCTAAATATGCCATGGATTGGAAGAGTTTTATACTTCTGTTAATATAATACTATCTCATGATTTTTTTTTAAATTACACTTTTGCTTATTCTATCAATAAATTTTAATATTTAATTTATAATTAGTATTAATAAAAACAGAGAGAAAATAGTTGTGTTGGCAATGCCTTGTAAGAAATAGGTCATTTGCAAAACATTATTACAGTGAGTGCGCACGAATGCGGTGCGTTGTTCCCATGCTGTTGTTTACTTGACTCGGTTACGCTTTGTTTGCATGAGTCTGATGAATATCTTGGAAGTAGAACTTTATCTGGGTTTCATAGAAGTTGGAAGTAACCGTGAATGGACTATAGATTAGAAATTTCAATTGCAGTGTAGGTAGTTCACCAACTTTGCTGTTTAAACTCTACCTGCGTTTACTGGCGAACAAGAGCCCCAGCAGCCAGGTTATGCGGGCGTCGGAGAGAACGCAGACCAGCGAGACGCCATTACCTTCCTCGACGAGAGAGAAATGGTATGTTGTGCCAGGGGGTGGGGGGAGGTCGCGTCCCGTCGCCAGAAATGAAAAACACGCGGCAATCACCGGTTCCGAACGACGCATTTCCTGTCGCATTACGATCTGCGTGGGCCTGGCCGTGGTAGCCGTTGGCGATGGAGAGAGGGGAGGGGCAGACAGAGAAGGGAGAATGTAGCTCCGGTCACACATTGCCCGCGCTTAGGGACTGAGATATGAGAGGGCGCACGGAGCGGACAATCTCCTGGCGGTCGTGTTGACACACTGAACAACACCTCCGAGCGACTTTAGGGACGTATTGCCATCTCAAGTTTGATAAATCACTTCACAGTTAAGGCTCCCGCCTACCTGGCGTTTGAATTATGTTCACGAGTGTTTCAAATATTCGTTTTTCTACGAAACTATTAAAGGTGCGTCTAGTGCGCTGATCTACGAAAGGAACACACACTTCAGACGAGGGATGTTGAGTACTTTCAAGACGTCACGCACGTTATGAGTACCATTTCAGAGCACTCCAAAATTGCTAAAAAAAAAGGCTTTTTAAAAGTGCCGTATCTATAAATATACGCATCAGATACATACAAAAATACTCAAGGGCCCTGCATTGAACCTTTCTACAGACTTTCCACCAAAGTCCCATAGGTACACGCAGAATGACGAGAACACTGCGTGCCAGTTGAGAACCTTGCGCTTAGCGGCGATAGTGCATTAGATGCGCGCGGCAGTCTCCTCCTTATCGCTTCCGCGCTTCTCGGCCCCAAACGCGGAAAAAAGCGCGAGGTAGGCGGGAGCCAATACTAGGTCTCATACTCCGTGTTGAATTTTTCCTTTAACGTGACATAACTATCTTTTCGACGAAACAACTAAATAAGTCTTCTTATAGCACGTTTATATTTTAGAAATGCCTTCAAATGCCGTAGCCAAATTTCATTCACGCGTTATCTGATAACTGTGAAACAGCAAGAATATATTTTTGGAAATTTTTAAATACTGCTGCACTAATTACGTCATAATCAGTGTCGTAATTAGTTGTCAAATTTTCAGAACTTTGTTAAGTTCTGCAGTGTAATATACATTGCCAGGGATTTAAAGCTGTAGTTTCAAAATAAGGGTCCCTAAAATATTAAAATAAGCAAGAAACCAGTATTTCGACATGGTGTGTGAAATATTTTTGTATTTAATTTAAAGTATTTAAATATCTAGCATTCGTTATATATAAACATGTTTATTAATGAGATGTAAAATGTTTTATCGAAGGAGGGATTAACTAGTTTGGAAGGGAAAGGCCTCGCGAAAGTTCTTGCACCTGGCCTCGCTTTCGCTAGGGACGGTGCTATGTATGAGCAAGTATTTTTGTCATAGTATTGTGTTTCTGCCGGGATATCGATACCTTAGTACAGTAGTGTTAAAACTCAAAATATGTGGTTTTTCANTCATAGTATTGTGTTTCTGCCGGGATATCGATACCTTAGTACAGTAGTGTTAAAACTCAAAATATGTGGTTTTTCAGAAGGAACATTGTTATATTAACAAAATGCCTTACTCTATCTCATTGCCATGCTACATTATTCCACGCCAAAGTATAGCCGTCAGTATGTAATTTTTAAAACTTTTACATGTAACAGATATTTCTGTAGGCTAACTGCATATTGTAAGGTAATTAATTAAAAAATCAGGTTTTTTTAATTGTAACATTGTTGTACTGAGGTATCGATATTTCTGACGCAGTAAATTTTTACGTGCTAATCTCGGCCCAAGATATGCAAAGCCAACGGAATAAAGTGGAAAAATTATTGCCCTTATAGTTGGCAAACACTGTTATATAGGATTGCCCTTTTTCAGTTATTCTATTTTTGCCTCCGAAAACTAGCGGACTTTTATTTTGGTGTTTGGAGTTATTTGATGAACCCACGCCCTCGTAATAAACAATTCTTAAACTATAAAATAATTTCCACACGTTATGCAGTCTGCAGGGTTGTCGTCACTGCTGTGACTTAGTGACGAATCATTTTATACATATTACAGGGTTGCACGTGATTCCGTCCTTATATTGTTACGGGTGAAAACTTTTCAGAGGCCTCCTGAAAAAAACTAAGGTCCAACTGCGAAAGCAAAACAAATTTATACATATCTTGGCATCTGAACTCTGAATACAAATTCGAAAAATAAACGAAATCGATTTAAAAATAAATGATTCATTCAAGGCATTTGAGACCTGCGGATTACCTTATTGTCTTATTTGACAGGGGCGTCAGTCTTTTCTAATAAATTACTGCTCCAATATCTCATTGTTGGTGCATTTGAGGAACGTATCAGGAGAGAGTGTGGGTGACTTAAAGTGTTTCTGCCGCGTGGTATATCCTAACAAAATTGTTTGTCGTAATAGCCGAGAAACTGGTTTAACCTTGTGGGAAGAGTGCTGGATTTTTAAGTTATATGCTAAGCATAGTATAATCGACGGTTGGGACATTGCAAGGTAGTGTATGTTTGCATAAAAAACAATATTACCTAGAGGAGATATAAAATACACAACTTTGCGTTAAGTAGAAAAAAAGAACAAATATATATGAGGTTAGGTAATTTGGTAAATAATTAACCATTGGTTTGGCAATCTTAGATGCAGTTATTATATAGATATACTTGGTAGTTATTGCATTGCCGTAGTTACTTAACTTTACAGCACCATACGAATTTACTGTAATTGTGTTCTATGGCTTTACACGGCCCTCTAACATTTAATACATTTTACCTATAGCAATATTTGATAAATGTGGTGTTATGTTTACTTTGTAATTTTTTGTGATATTTTCTCAAGGCCCACAGTGGAAATAATATCTGCATTTTTTAAAGTTTAGTGTTGAGGAACGGTAATCGCCCGATTAGGTCTGTTATAATATTAAGGGTAACTGAAATTTTACTGTTTGGTTTTCCCCCTTAAATATGCTGTAAATAATTAATACTGCACCTACAATACCAGCTGAAGAGTGAATATTTAAAAATAATATCGTACCCTTTTTGATTATTGTCAAAGCAAGGTATAATTATTTTCATGAAAATTTAACTATGATTTACCTTGATAATAATATTGTCAGAACCCTAAATGGGGTTAGAAATAGGGTCACATTATTTTCATAGGAACATTGACCCAAAATCCTTCCTATGAAATTTTGTACTGTAATTATTGATTGTCGTGCGAATTGTAAATTGCTTTGGTGTGTTGTGTTTTAGACTTACTGAGAGTATATGTAAAATACTAAATAAACCGATTTACCATATTCTAATGTTTTCAAATATTTAGTTTTTAAAAGGGAATTGATTTGTATTTTTTGTAATAATTATTTTCCCTGTTTGTTCTCCACATCATAATCTATTATAAAACCAATTTTGTTATATTCTGGTTGTGTCTCTGCTATGCCATTAATGGGTTCACGCTCTGATAATGTTAATTCATTCGTATTATTGAAAATATAGCGTATATTCCTGTCATTATGATGTTTACGTGACCCCGATTTTGGCCCAACAGAGTAGCGCGGTTTTGTTTTGCTCAGTCTTCTGTGTAACTCCTATCTCGTGAAGAGCATTGTATAGACATCATTGTTGGACAATTCCAGGCACATATATGTGCCTGGAATCGTCCAACTTGTAGGCATCGCATGTGCTGTTGTTTAGAGTAATCTAGCTGTGCCCGCGGCTCCGCTTGCGTAGACTACAGAATTATTGTTTAGTTATAGATAGATATATGCTACCGCGGAGTTTTTTTAGGTATTTTTATTGTACACAATTCTTTACTACATGATATTGTTTCATCTTTAACGGTTTAGGCAGCGTATTGCAAGAGAGCGCGCTGGCGGCAAACTTTTTTCCGGCTTGATTCACTATTATCGCCACTGCTTATTCCTTATGTTATTTTACGTAAAAAATATACACTAACACCTGGCAAGAGAACATAGCTATGAAAAAAAAAACACATAAATCGGATAGGTGGTTATCGAGTGATAAGCGCACTAACAGACAGACAGAGAGACGTTGAGATGTATAATACGTATAGAAGATTGACGCGTGACTGGTACATGGGATAGGAATTGCGCTGTATTCACACCCTGAGAAATAACCCCCAGGGAAGTCCCGCCGTATCAGAATTTCGGGGATGAACCTCAGTGAGAACGAAATAGGGTAAGTCCCTGGAAGTTAGCTGATATAAGCCCTCTTCGAAGGAAACTGGGTAACCCCCGGCCAAGAATAGTGCAGACGCAGCTCCCAGGAACCCCCGAGACCCTTGCCGCACCCCGCCCTTCACCCTAGTTTGAGCGAGCGAGTCGCTGACGAGACCGAAATCCTATACAAAAAACGTGCGAGTTACGCCGGGAAAAACCCTGTTTCTGTCAACAGAAATCGCTGACAGCCAATTTGAATATATCGAGAGGCAGGTTAAATTCAGGAGCAGCCAAGGTGAGCGGTCATTCAGTTGCGAGAAGTCATTCAGTCGTGGTGATTCAGTCGCCAGCATTCAGTTGTCGTCGGTCGTGAGCGAGATAGAGAAGGCAGTTAGGCGAGAGGCTGTCACACAAATGGGCCGGAGTTCGGGGCCGGCCCAGTCACTCAGTCGAGAGAGAGCACTCAGTCGTAGACATTCAGTCGTGGTCAGGCAGTCATTCAAGGGTCGTCGGTCAGTCGTGAACAGACATTCGAGAGGAGTTATTCAGCCGCGATGCAAGATCGAGAACGCAACGCAGTTAGGTGAGAGGCAGTCTTATCAACGGGCCGGAGTTCGGGACCGGCCCCCAGGCAGCCAGTGATAATCAGTTGTTCACAGCCAATTCTTCGGGAGCAATTATCGCCAGCCGAGACACGAGTAAACAGTCGTGTAACGAGAACAGTGCCGAGAATTCATGTGNCCGGAGTTCGGGACCGGCCCCCAGGCAGCCAGTGATAATCAGTTGTTCACAGCCAATTGTTCGGGAGCAATTATCGGCAGCCGAGACGGGAGTAAACAGCCGCGTAACGAGAACAGTGCCGAGAATTTATGTGTAAATTCCCGATACGAGTGGTAGCCCCAGTCCGAGTGGCACCATTCCCCGAGAGACGTAGTCAGGCGCCGAATGGCGACGTCAGTCAGTGAGTCCATAGTAACGTCACCGAGGAGAGAACCCCGAGCCACAGCCGAGAATTCATGTGTAAATTTCCGAGACAAACCCAGTAGAAGTACCGAGAACTTATGAATTCATTTCCGATAAAGTAGTGGCAGTTTCCGAGGTGGAGAAGTCGAGAGCGCGAGACGAGTCGTGGTAGACGTCGACGTAGGAGAGGGGACGCGAGGTCTCCGACGAGGAACGCCAGCCGAGGTCAAAGAGAAATCACAAGTCCCGGGAAACCAATCTCGGACTTCCGAGAAGGGAAGCCGAGCTGACCCAGCTACTTCAACCAAAGGCAAAGACGAGTGGTGAGCTTCAGCCGCGAAGCGCCACATCGAGCGAGAGGGAGAGTCCAGCGGGACGTGGTAGGGAGTCAGTCTAAGCCGAAGGAAGAAGCCAGCTGAGTACAGCACGTCAACGAGAGCCAGTCCAAGGGTCCGAACCAGGGCCACCCAACTCACCATGCCTCAGGTACCAACGAAGACAACTCACCGAAAGCCGCAGTCGCAGATAAGTAGAGAAACGTCTCCCTTCAACAACCTTCCCCGACGCATAGTATTCAGCCCACCA
This sequence comes from Clitarchus hookeri, assembly GCA_002778355.1. Classification (NCBI taxonomy): domain Eukaryota; kingdom Metazoa; phylum Arthropoda; class Insecta; order Phasmatodea; family Phasmatidae; genus Clitarchus; species Clitarchus hookeri. The sequence continues at coordinate 37,863 of NQII01006163.1, forward strand.
GCCCTTCAGGCAAACGACTTGCAGTGGGCTCAGTCTCGCCAGTGTGTGTAATAACTATGTGACCTTCGGATCAATAAAATCCTGGTGTGTTAAATAACTGAGAATACGAGTATTTGTTTACTACTAAAGCAAAATCCTCAGGTGCCCTTAGTCTGCACCAATATAATTTAACTATTATGAACTACTGGCCACCCCCTGTATAACTCAGGTGGCCGAGTAGCGACAAGGTTTCATTGGCTAACACACACGTTCAGACATGAAGCGTGTGGCGATGTACTTACTGTCTGCACTTAGGATTGCGATAAGAACTTCGAACAGTTTCTGTGAACAGCGACTCTAATTATTGTTACATTGCGAAGATTAGTAAAGTATGACTTAGAAATACCTACAATAAGGAGCAATTCCTTTTGCAGTCCCTGTACAATTTTTTCTTTGAAGAAATATTGAACGTGTGATCTCTATCACCTTAAGGTCCGTCCACACCGGGCGAGCAGCTGAGCAGAATGCTCGTGGACGTTCGACGAATGTTCGGGAGTGTTAGGCGAATGCTCGGGACATATGTGTATACACAACGACATATATGTGTATACACACATATTATGTATGATTCAATACCGCAGAGTTAAAATAACTTGCAAAATATGTGTATCAGAGGTAATGGTACTGTGAAGAGTTACCATCAACGGTTCTGTGTATACGAGTATTCATTAAGCCGAGGAAAGAGGATTGAGAACCACCGATAGAGTTTTTAAAAATAGGCTCTAAAATTTACTGCAGTACTATATAAAAGTGAATTTTATTTTAACATAGATCCTAGGTCAATTGACGCACTTGCTTCTTGACGATATACGTTTAGAGGATAAGGCACAATGCAAGAATTTAAGGAAAGATTTGTTTTCACATGNCACTTGCTTCTTGACGATATACGTTTAGAGGATAAGGCACAATGCAAGAATTTAAGGAAAGATTTGTTTTCACATATAATTTCAAAGTATCAAATGACAAATGGAAATACATTAACGCGAAATACTCAGTCCACTCCTGACTAGATGTACTACATCTCCTCTACTAAGAATAAGACATTATTAATAACATGAAAACAGTAAAATATTTGAATATAAACAAAAAAATTTTTACATGAACATGAATTTTGTGGAATGCATGTTTAATTGCATTAATTAAATGTAATGAGCAGCGTCGGAATTTCAGTCAATGGGCAATTCTCATAATTGCGTTCATCTCCACCATGAGAACCAGACGAAGGTAATTGTTCCAGTCGATTGAAAGATACTTGTTTCCGGAGAAGTGGCCCAACTTGGATGTGAGTGGAACGTAGATGCAGGAGAAGTTCTGGAGCTATTGTAGCCTAGTTCTTCATTTACAAAACTATCGTATTTCCCTATTTCAGCACGAAAAATCATATTGCTAATTTCATGCATTACAATATCTCGGGCTCGATCATTAAATTTGCGTAGCTTCATCGCAATGTGATCACCAAATGTTCAGTATTCGTCATTGGAAACATTCTTGAGGATTTCAAAGGCTGCGTCGACACGGGGATCTTCTTGTAGGTTTCTGAAATTTTCCTTTTCTGATTTGTGTGTTTCTTTGGAGACACAAATAGTTTGCCCATTTTACTGGCTGGCTGTACTCAGGAGCTCTGTGTATTACAAAGCTCTCGTTAGCCTGGCTCATTGGGTCACTAGCTTCTCTTTCCCCTCCTGGAACTATTTCCTCGGAATCTTCACACGATTCTGCATCAAGGAGAAAAAACCAATTTATTAATAAAACAAAACTGAAATGCGTACACAGATATAATACATATACATATACTCGTACGTGTAATGATTTTTGGTAAAATTAGTAAGCTGTACATTCGATTAAATGTACTGTAATTTCAATTTTGAACCATTTCCAATTATGTTTTATGTACTGAATGTGAGAACCATCGATATACGGCCCCGTACATTACACTCGTATTAATATTGCCTGTCCTAGTAACATACTGCACATGAAACGCCCACGTATAATAAATCCTCGCGGAAGAAACATCCGTGCAGTAATTAAACTCGCTGAAAATTGTAGACTACGCTTATTTGATATATAAGCTAACAAAGATTTTACATCTAAAAAGGAAACATTCCGCAATTTAAATTGTATTGACGCATAACGCATATTGGAAGAATGAGTTTGAAGCGGCGCTGTCACAACCCTCACCCCCCACCAGCTTAAACCAGTGTAGGGCCTCCCGGACGACACGTGTTACCAGTTAATGCGTGTTGAAGTCAAGCCGCAGTGGGGCAGCACTATCCACCCACAGGCCTCTCCCCACCCCCCTAGCAAACCGCGTGAAACTTGTACACACCTAAGAAATTATGAGATATGCAGGCGATTTCCGCCCACAAGAGAAATTGAAACACGTGCTGAAGGGTGATACACACTGGGAATAAGCTGACAGCATATGGGACGCACGTATATTCTCCTCTCTAGATATGCGCAATGGGTACTGGCAAATCCTGGTACACCCAGAGTCCAGGAAATATATGGTGCTTACAACCCCAGAAGGCGAAACCCTACAGTTTCGCATAATGCATTTCGGATTGAAGAATGCACCCGCTACTTTCCAATTACTGATGTCAGCAGTAGTTTTCACAGCCTATAGCGGCCAGTTTTGCCTAGCGTACCTGGATGATGTCATAGTGTATTCGCGCACATGGGAAGAACACCAGGTACACTTGCAAAAAGTCCTGGAGCGCTTTGAACTCCATGGACTCATGTGCCGACTGGAGGGCTCATAATTACCCGAGATGGGAACTATCCAAAGGCCGAGAAAGTGAGAGAGATTGAGGAGGCTAGAGTAACAACTAACAGGGGGCAATTGAAATGTTTTCTGGGGTTATGTTATTGGATCCAAGAGTTTATAGCATATGTCACCCCCATTATTGCCCCCCTCAAAGAACTCCTACTCAAAACAACTCGCTGGAAGTGGACAGACAGACACAAAGAAGCATTCAGAATATTAAAGGCACAATATGGCGACATAACCATGCTATACTGGCCTAGGCCAGAATTACCCATAATTTTACAGACCGACGCATGCGGAGTCGAAATTGGCGCTGTCCTATACCAGGACCAGTCACAGAACCAGCGACGAATATAGCATACACGAGCACTATGCTAAGCGAGACCGAATGCCGCTAGCACAGTTATGAGCAGGAGTGCTTGGCGGTTATTTGGGCAGTCCGCAAATACCGCTATTACCTTGAGGACCGACCATTCATTCTCAGAACTGATAACAAGACCCTTACATAGCTGAAAACCAAGAGTAACGAAAAAGCANCAAGACCCTTACATAGCTGAAAACCAAGAGTAACGAAAAAGCAAAATTGGGTAGTTAGGCGTTATTTTTAATGGAATTCTCATTCACCATCGAGCATTGCCCGGGCTCGAACAACGAGTTGCCCGATGCCTTATCCCGCCGACCACAGATGCCCAACCAGGAGACAGGAACTGATGAATGGAAGCGAATGCTGCCCTCTTTCCAACAAAACTCCAACGGCCGAATGACATGGAANAGGAGACAGGAACTGATGAATGGAAGCGAATGCTGCCCTCTTTCCAACAAAACTCCAACGGCCGAATGACATGGAACTACAGCTAATAAAGTTCCATGAAAACAAAGATCTGTTATGAGACCAACAGCAGGCCGACAACAAATTACAGGAGTTAATGAGGAGATATCCATACCAGTACGAGGGAAGAGGTGGCATAATCTGGGCGAGACCGCACACAATCAGATCAATGGAAAATCTGGGCCCCCCATGACCTACGAACCAGTATCTGTGAACACCACCATGATCACCCCCTTGCAGAACATCAGGGCTTTCACGAGACCTTAAGGGCCCTGACCACCAGATACACATGGCATGGAATTAGTCGAGATGTGAGGGAATAGGGAATACGTCGCCAGGTGCCGGACTTGTTATGAAAACAAGGCCTACCCTACACCGAAGATGCGATACACACTCCATCGGCCGAAAACACCATGGACCCACATAACCTTCGATATCATGGGCCTCTACCCACGCACACCCTGAGGAAAGAGAAACCTCATAGTCCTGACAGACCAGTTCTCCAAGTGGACAGAGGTGTTCCCATTACCCAACGAGGAGGCCAACAAAATTATCTCGCCAATGGAGCGAGAGGTTTTTCCACGATGGGAGTATCCAAAATGTGTATTAACAGACAATGGAGCCCAGTTTACAGGAAGAAAATGGACGAAAACCTGTGAAACATGGAGGTTGGAAAACTGGACGACTCCAGCGTACCACCCACAGGCCAACCCTACCGAACGCCGAAATCAGGAATTAAAGAAGAGTATACGCATAAGAATGGGCATGAATCATACTCAATGGGACGTACAACTTCCTGAAATCCTGCATACATTACGACGTCGGCACAATTACGCAATTTGAACTTCTCCCAGCCATCTCATACTGGGATACAACCTCCACCGACCTGGGGAGTGGCAGTGGGAAATCGAACCTGCAGAACTTCCCGCCCCCGAATAAATACGAAGAGAGGCGATATGGATAACAGGGGCAGCTCAGAGAAACCAACAACGGTATATCCGGCATAAATACCCAGAACAAGCACCCATCGGACACCACTTGCCCGAGGGCAGTGACATATTGATATGCAACTATCCTTTGAGCCGAGCCAGTGNCAAGCACCCATCGGACACCACTTGCCCGAGGGCAGTGACATATTGATATGCAACTATCCTTTGAGCCGAGCCAGTAATAAATTCTGTGGGGGATTTAAACCTAAATGACAAGGGCCGTATATAGTAGTCGAGAGACAAGGGAATGTGTATTGGAGGGAGGACGAGATTGGGAATATAAGGAAGGTACCACTGAACCAGATACACCCTATACCAGAACCCTATACCAATGGTCCCACAGGAATTACAAAGGACAACCCAGAAGAAGCCCGCAGTGGGTCACTAGGTCGCCGGATGAAGGACAAGGTCGCGGGAAGAGAGGGTCAAAACAATAAGCTGGCTGTTGCCCCTACATGCTATCTCAGTGTCTCAAGAGCGTACGGGCCACTGCACCTGTCGATAGCGGAGCCCGAAACACCAGCTGTTTAGCAGGCTAAAAATACGCAGGCGCCAGACGAAGTGGATGTGCGAGCAAAGAAAACTATGCGAGAGAAAGCGGATGGGCGAGTGAAGGAGAAGGTATGCGCGAAGAAGAAGTGGGCGAAAGCGAACGGGTGAGCAAAGGGGAACAGGCAAGTGGGAGAAAGGGGGAGGCCAGCCGAAGAAAGGGGGGGCGTGAAAGCTAAGGGCGGTAGAAAGTAAATGAGGAAGAGATAAAAGGTGTAAACGACGAAGAAATAGGAACCTAGAGTGAAATAGCAGGGAATAGAGGCAGTAGGATGAAAGAAACGGCGAGTATGGTGCAACCCCAAGACTTGTTAGCTCCAACCAAGAAACAAACCCGAGAAAAGATCAGAGAGGCGAGGACATACCGGGGGACAACAGCCGACCCGAGGACGAGGGCCAGCAGCATCCTGGAGAGGGCCCCAGGACACCTTGATGAGACAATGGCAATGCAGACTTCCCCCCAACGCTGTCAGGGATCCAGTGCGGGGAGAAATGCCCCATTGTCCGCCGGGGAACGAAGCCAGGCGAGTACAGCCTTGGCGCACCTGCAGAGGCCGAGAGGAACCCGGTCTCTAACGGGACCATCGCAAGTACAAAACACGTGAACTGCGCCTACCACCCCAGTGGCAGACTCTGTGTGACATAAGGTAAGTGTTTTTATCTCATGTCACCCGCTGAGAGACAGTATTAGTATACCGGAACTAAAGTGCATCTAAGTATTTTTTAAATTTTTTTTACCTGTGTAGCCGAGTATAATGTGTGAGATGCCGGAACATAAGTGCAGCGAGTAATAAGGGCAGGATGTCCCAGAGTCTAAAACGGCCTGATACCTATACCTGAGTTTACTAAATGTATAAGGTAAGACTATAGGCCCTCAACAGAATTGGAGTGTGTGTATTTGAAAGGACCGAAAGTGTGTTTATTTTGCCAGTGTGTAATATAGTTTTTTTTGTGTTTTTTTATATACTTTCACCCGCCCTAAGACAGCAGAGAAGCAGGATCAGATAAGGGTCTTATTTTTGTTCTGTTCACGGCCGGTGAGCCGTCCCTTAACAGTAAAATGTACTATGTGTAAGTTTAGCGATAGGTTAAGTGTGTGCTTGCTTCCGCCTACCGGAAGACCATTTGTAAAAACGGCAGTGTGTCTGACATTAGCGAGGACAGAGTTTCCAGCCTAGTAGATAAGAATGTTTTTTTTTTACACTGGATGTGAGCCATCAACACCATTAAAACAAACCATGTCACAGCTGTCTGTCAGCTGTGCAAAATACAGGCCATATGCCACAATTGTTTGTCTATATGCAAGAAAGTCCCCGATTTGCAAGGGTGATGGAAGCACAGAAGAGCAATTAAGTACTTGGAGAGATCATTTTAGCGCATGTGTATAACTGTGTAAACCTGTACAAACGTTTGTTACACTGTAAGAAAGTGTGTAATTACTGTACGGAGTCCGAGATGTGGTACCAGGTTTATGTTTGTTTAGCGATAGTTGGTCGTCCTGCGAAGAATTTGAAAATAAGTTGTATATTGTATAAAGTAATCATGCCATAGGCAACATGTGTAAGCAGAGCCAGAGTGTTAGTTAGACCCTTCTTGNTTGTATATTGTATAAAGTAATCATGCCATAGGCAACATGTGTAAGCAGAGCCAGAGTGTTAGTTAGACCCTTCTTGCAGACCAGGAGGCTGGCTAGGTATGAACTGCCGGGCGCGCGTCCTTGGTTAAGAGGAAGAAGAGGGGACAAGAGGAAGGAGAAGAGTCGAGGTGGAGGGGAGTCACAGCTGTCGTATGTCCACGAGACATGGAGCGCGAACGTTGTGAAAGCCACAGCACAGAACGGGAGCTATAGAGATGAAACCAAAATTTTGGCACGGATTGCATCATCATTGAAGATACGGTGGGGAAATCGACGCGTAACGCATATTGGAAGTATGTGTTAGAAGCGGCACTGTCACAACCCTCACCCCGAAAGTTTAAACAAGTGTAGGGCCTTCCGGACGACACATGTTACCGTGGTGGGGTAGCACTTTCCGCCCACGGGTATCTCCCCACCCCCCTAGCAAACCGCGTGAAACTTGTTCACTCCTCAGAAATGATGAGATATGCTGGCGATTTCTGCCAACAAGAAAAATTAAAACACATGCTGAAGGGTGATACACACCGAGAATAAGCTGACATTGTATGGCAGGGGCAACTGGTCCATACCAACCCCTGCCCCCTTCACCAAAAAGAATCCAACGCACGGATGAAGTGTTCATTGTTCTAAGCCTTCCTCCACCCGCTCTCCCAACAAGGGAGGCTTGTGTAGGAATCTAGGGTGGGCGCCAAGAGAGTTTAAAAGCCTCTTTGCGGGAGGATGGGGATCAGTTGAATCAGGTCAGTTGAACCAGAAGTTCGAGAGGTTACCGGGAGAAGAGAGTCGTGGAGGCGTACGTCAAGAACCGAACACCGAGCAGCAGTCGTGGAGAGATGGCAACAAAACCAGGGCCTTCCTAAGGATGCCCGAAGCACCGGATCTCAGCCAGCCGACAATAGACCAAGAACTACAAGCAGAGCTAAGCATCAAGTCTTCAACCAAAGAAACACCCCCCCCCCCAATATGCCACCTACAGTTCGGACGAATACGTTAATTAGGGTACCACTCGGATTTGTGTCTGTATATTGTAATTTCGTGACAGTTTAACCACCAGTAACTTGAAACCCCNAATTAGGGTACCACTCGGATTTGTGTCTGTATATTGTAATTTCGTGACAGTTTAACCACCAGTAACTTGAAACCCCGAAAGACTACCTTATTGAATTACCCCATTCAACACCCAAGGCACCTTATAGTCTGTGCCATTTAACATTAACTGAGATCCTATGACCTACAGGTGGGGAATAGCATCAGTATTTGTAAATATAATTAGGCTCCTTTGACAAGTTGTCACTTATTAAAAAAAAAACCTGTACCACATTTTTATTGACGCAAGCAAAGTTATATTTTTTTACATACGTTGTCTATCAGTCATAGGCATGACAAAAACAATCTTTTACACTACCTCTTGGAACATGAATGTATATTATTTTTATTACTATATACTTATATTAATTACAGATATCGCAGGATGTTTATTCATTTCAGCTGCCATCAACACTTGAGGAATGGCTACAGATTGCAAGAACACGTGAAGAGAAATGGAATTATCCTCGCTGTCTTGGTGCACTCGATGGCAATCAAGGTGACTTTAGTATTGTATTGTTTGCTTTGGTGGATGGAGATTACAATTTCCTTTTCGCTGATATTGGCTGCCAAGGACGAATTCCTGATGGAGGTGTATTTAAAAATTCAAAGCTGTGGCAGCTTTCGGTGGAAAAAAAAATTGTGCTTTTCAGTGCCTGTACCACTTCCACATCGACAGATATTATTGTAGGAGATGAAGCCTTCGCTCTTACAGAAATTGTCATGAAACCATACTCAGGTGATCATAAAAGAGGTACCCAAGAGCGAATTTACAATTACAGACATAGCAGAATGTGTAGAGTTGTATAAAATGCTTTCGGGTACTGAGGAAACCAATGCTACTGCAGCCACAAAAAGCTACGGCTATAGTAGCATCTGCGATGTACTTGCACAATTTCTTACCGAAAAGTAACAGTTCTGTAAATATTTATACTTCAAGTCAAACCCTTTATGTGGACTAGAACTGACTGTTCATTCGAGGTAAATGGCGACAAGAACCACAAGGAAACTCTTGGCTTCCTTTAATGAAAATTCCAAGAAAATCAAGAGGGCCCACGCTCGAAATTAGAAACTAATTCGCAAAGTATTTCATTACAGATGGGAGGGTGGAGTGTCAAGATAAATATGCATAACTGATATGAAAGAAACTTACTGTTCTCCCAATATCAGTATGAAACGTTTCCTTTGGTTTATCTCGATCCAGCAGGAAGGCGAGATTCTTGAATGAGAACCAAGCGCTGACGTATAGTTCATCATGGCCTGAAAAACCAATATACCCATGTTTATTACAGTTGACGTGCTGGTGGTATGTGTGTGTTCACCAAAGATCCAGACTTTCACGATACGTGCAGCAACAAGTGCAACATTAGTTAAAAGAGTAACACTAAGAGTACTATCTAATTCAAAATATTTCTCCATTTTATTTTATAAATATCATATGTGAACCTTTTTTCGTTTTCAAGTGTGCTTAGATTAATTTATTGTTTTACATAATTTCACTCGACTATGTGTTGAAGAAATAAATATAGGAAAACTTGAAGTGTCTGTTGAACATTACGAATTAAAAAAGCATTGCTGACCAGTAGATAAATTACATTTCTGTGAACAATGTGATGCATTTTCTTTTAACATTATTTGCCAAACAAGATAAACTTTTATGAAGGCACATTTTAAAGTTGAAGGAAACATCAAAATATGTATATGTAGGGATAGTCAGCAAGTCGTTTCAATGTTATTGTGGCAATTCCTACTCTTTATGACTTTGTTTTTTGTTCTACTTATTTGGGACAAGAAAAATTAGCACTGATAGAAAGGAAGACAGGGTTCAGTGGCGCCATTTGCCTGGATACGTTACATATAATTAAAACAAATAAAAACAAATATAAATAAATAAATTTTAATTTTGGTATTAGTAGTTATAGAAAAACAATTCTGACNAAGCACTGATAGAAAGGAAGACAGGGTTCAGTGGCGCCATTTGCCTGGATACGTTACATATCATTAAAACAAATAAAAACAAATATAAATAAATAAATTTTAATTTTGGTATTAGTAGTTATAGAAAAACAATTCTGACAGTAAATAATATGATAGTTTCTTTGCTTACGTTTGCCTGTTCCTGTGCCTTTTTTTATTTCCATTCTTTCCCAGCGAAATGATGCAAGCAGGGACTCCAATTTCTTTGTCACTTCATCCACTTCACAACCACATTTCTTCGCAATCCCAAGCCAGGCATCGTATTTCACATTTTTCATGTGATACCCGGCACATTTTCGGTCCCACGATTCCTCTTTTTCCTGGTACCATTCTATTAACTCGGGACTATCATCCTGTGACCAGTTACGCAAAGGTTTTCTGTACGCACTTGCGCTGGGCACTGGGACGGGACATGGCCACTGTCTAATTGACTGCTGTTCGCCGAATGCTCGCGAAAATGTCCACGCCGCGATTGTCCGAGCACACGAATCCCTTCGATGAGCCGACTTCGAGCGGATAGCGTTCGCGAGCCTTCTTTGGGTTCGTGCGTGCTCAGCTCGCCGTCCATACCGCACGAGCGGTAACGCGGCGAATCGCAACAATCATTCGCCGAACGTTCGCGAACGCCGTGCTAGCCCGGTGTGGACGGACCTTTAAGTGTGCGTTGCGTAGTGAGTGTCGTCTACCTGCTATACACTCTATGGTCATGGCTGGTGCGGGTGAGTGGTGTTTTCTGTCGGGCGGCGGAATTTCGCTTCTTATATATAAATAACACCTTAAATTATGTGAATTCGTGTGAAATTGTGCTGTGCCGGGCTTATAGAAGAAAGGGAAGTGAATGTGGAAGAAAACTTCAAGAAAGGAATAAGAAAATGAACATCTGAATCTACAAGTCGCAGTGCCAATGCAAGTTAATTACTGAGATATACAACTCCAGATTATCGGTAAGTGAGTGAATAAAACTAATAATAGATCTTATAAAATGTTTAAAATAGCAAGGAAATTGAAAGGAATTGAGAGTTTAACGAGCGTTTTAATATTTTTAAAGTGTTCGGAAAATAATGTAAACATTGGCAAAATGCTGTTGTTTATATAAATTTAATTATTTAGGAGAAGATTTATGAAGAAAGGATAATAGTTCTGTGCTTGAAATGAATCGTAGAATATTATGCAATATATAGTAACAGAACGGGTGCAAGTTTAAAAACTCCGATAAATTTTAAAATGTTGAAGTTTGAGACTGACAGTTTACGACAAAATTAAAAAGTATAAATCGGAGCAGTTAAATTAGAAAATGAGTATGGTTTAATACAATGTAAGGATTTGGGACAGTGTAAACCTAAAAATTTGACAGTTGGAGGAATGTTTTAATATTTAAAAAAATGTTTTAAATATATGTAAACAGAGACAAGTTGTTCTTCCAATAAAATTTAATGGCAAGGGGGATGATCCAAGAAGGAAGGATATCAGTACTGTACTTATAAAGTAAACTATAGTCGGTTCACGACTGGAAGAGACTTTCTTGAAGCCCTGCTAAAGATTTACTTTCAAGCCCATTTCGTATCCTTCCGCCAAAAGTAAACAAACATTGTCATGTGACAGGTCACATGGCAATGTTTACGTTCCACTGTGCGTGTACATGTGTTCGTACATACACTTACCCATTATAAAAGTCATGTAATGTATATATTATTAATGGATATTCCACAAGCGTAAAGTTTTTATTCTTGAGAATTTCACACAAAAGAATATGCGATGCCAGCGAAAAAACATTTCATTCTATAAACCCAAATTGCGAGTATTTTGATGAATCGATAGTATTTGTCTATTTACAATCGATTGTTAGTGACTATCGATAAATTCCCGTACATCGAAGGCAAGATCATCAGTATTGATCGGAATTGCTACAGACGTTAAAATGGCGTGGTGGTTGAGTCGGATGTTTTGCGCAATTGTAAAACGTTATTTAAAAATGGTTGTGACGGTTTTCGACAGGACGGCAGAGTTTGCGAGTGAAGGATTCTACGTCTTCGACAATGTGAAAACAATTCTTATGTGCAAACACTGCAACGTTAGAATAAAGTGGCAAAGGAAAGACACGTGCGCGAAACACACAAAAACAAAAGAAATTAGAACTTAAAGTGAGCACAAATTAAAATCATACGTTATTAAAAACCAAATAACAAAGAGCTGATATTAGTAAAACAACGCAGATAAATGAATTATTATAGGTTAAACGAGATAATCGCACAAATTCTCTGGCACGTGTGTCAACAACACAAGGACTACGAAGGTTAGTAAACAAACGGCCGCCTTACTTTAACCTTGAGCGTAATCCTGTGGCTATGCAAGAAACGTTGAAATCTAAATATGTTAGCATCACGTCATTAATAATTTGCATAATAAGATACAATTCTTTTAGACACCTATTTGTAAGCGATAAATTAACAATTACGTTAAAACTTTGGAACTATTTCCTCTCTTTGTGCTGGCAACCTAACGGCATAACTGTATCCGCGCTCGCCGCTGTTTGTAATGTTATATGCATGTCGCTAACGGCTAGGGTGTTTTTTCAAAGGTTGATTTTCAAAAGTTTCTTCCAGTCGTGAACTGACTATAGAAGACTTTGCAATACATAGAAATAGAATTGGTGTAATTTTAAAACTCTGATGAAAATTCAAACGTCGCATCTTTAATATTCGTAATGCCTCTTTGTGTCTGTCTATCCACTTCCAGCGAGTTGTCTTGAGTAGGAGTTCATTGAGGGGGTCCATAATAGGGGCGACATCTGCTATAAACTCTTTGAGCCAATTACATAACCCCAGAAAACGTTTCAATTGCCTCCTGTTAGTTGGTACTCTAGCCTCCTCAATTTCTCTCACATTCTCGGGCTTTTGATAATTCCCGTCTGGCGTAATTATGTGCCCTAAGTATTCTACTCGGGTCTTCTCGAAGTGACACTTCTCCGGTCGGCACGTGTGTCCGTGGAGTTCAAAGCTCTCCAGGACTTTTTGTAAGTGCACCTGATGTCTTCCCATGTGCGTGAATATACAACGNCTCTCCAGGACTTTTTGTAAGTGCACCTGATGTCTTCCCATGTGCGTGAATATACAACGACATTGTCCAGGTACACTAGGCAAAACTGGCCGCTATAGCCTGTCAAAACTACTGCTGACATCAGTCGTTGGAAAGTAGCGGATGCATTCTTCAACCCGAAGGGTATTACAAGAAACTCCAGGTTTTTTTTTATCTTCTGGGGTTGTAAATGCCGTATATTTGCTGGATCCCGGGTGTTCTGGGATTAGCCAGTATCCACTGCGCATGTCTAGAGTGGATAATATACATGCGTCCCCTAAGTCGCGAAGCATATTAGCCAGGTTTATGGTTGGGGGTGCTATAGGGTATGTGATATTGTTTAAGGCCTGGTAGTTGACACAAAAACGAAGTTCTCCATCTTTCTTTGCCACAAGCACCACTCTGGGTTTATATGGTGAGTCAGTTGGCTCCACTATTCCTTGCGATTTCATCTCGGCTACCTGGTCTAATATTATTTGCCTGTGGTAGGCGGTCGGGTTACCTGGTCTACAGTATATGGGGCAGGCATCGTTACCCAGATTTCATGTTGATTGGCCGTGGTCTGATTTAATTTGTCGGTATGCTCGAATACGGCTACATGAGTGTTGAGTATCCGCAATAATGTCCTCAATTGGTCAGCCCCGAGTTGGTTGTTTACCTCTTCACTACAAATGTGTTGTAATTTATGCGGGTTTGTTGGGGCTTCCCAGTTTATGGCCAACCTATCCTGTTTACCTATATTTAGGCGCTGTTGTCCACAGTCGATTATGCAATTTTGGCTTGTTAACCAATGTTGCCCGAGGATAATCTCCTCAACTAAATGCGGTGCGCAAAAAAATTCAGTTTGGACTGTTTCTACCTCCCTGGATACTGGCAATGTAAAAACTCCATCTATGGTCAGTTGTGACTCAGACTGGTCCATTTGAATTATTCTGGAGTTTTTCTTTATCTGGCATTTCTGTTCGGGAGTTTGCAGCTGGCTTTTAATGAAATTGCCGGTTGCGGCCATGTCCAGTACTGCCTTAAGATTCTGGTTATTAATGCGAACTCCTATCCGAGGGGTGTGTGTTCCTGGCCTCAGATCGCTTAACATTAAAATTGGTTCCACACTTTGTCTAATGCCGGGGCTGACGGGCAACTCTGTGTCCCGGCGGCGGCATTTCCCGGCTCCCCCTTTCCACCGCGATGGTTACCCTTCCCTATGTTGAGGGGGCCCGCAGTGGTGTCTTTTTCCTTAGTGGCAGGTATGCGGTTTCTCACTGTGGGACAGTCATGGTGCAGGTGTCTCTCGGGGCAATACCAACACTTCGGTGGCAAGGATTGTACCTCTGCACTTCTAGTGGGTCCGTTATTGTCTGCCGTTCGCGCCGCGTGGACGGGTGGCAGGTGGGTCTTAGTGTTTGTTTTCTCCTGTTCGTCGTAATCGAGCTCCGCCTCAATCGCTCTCTCCACCAATTCCTCTATACCCTACGCCCGCGGATGTCGAAGGGAGCTTCTTATCGCTGGTAGCATTAAGTTGGTAATGATACGCACTCCCTCTACCTCGGTACTTTCGGGAGTGATGCGGGAATACATTTGCGCTTTTCGTATAATAAAAATCTCTGATTCTTCTTGCCTTTGTTGTTTGTGTGTGTAAAAGTCTGTCATTAAGGTGGTCAGGACTTCCTCCCCAGCGAACTTATTGTTCAGGCGGGTAACAAACTGCTCCCAGCTCGTCACAAACTCACTATATTTGTTCCACCAGATAAGGGCAGCGCTTTTTAACTGCTGTCGTGCCTTCAGCACCCACCGTTTATTAGGAATCCCGCCGGCCTTGAATTCGTGTTCACAACTATTTACAAAATACATCGGGTCTTCATGGGGCCTGCCTGAAAATTCGGGCAGCTCTATTTCTTCGGGCATTCTCTGCGTCTGTTCTACATGGCTAGCAGGGGTTTGGTCCGGGGGTTAAACGTGTTCCCCTTCTCCTTGGTTTTGGCGCATTGGTTGCTCTCGGCATTTCCGGCTGTTGTATTGGGTGCCTTCCATCGGTCGGAATATCTGGGGCCAACCGATACACTTATTACAATAGCTCTGGGAACAGAGTTTGCACCGGACTGTGTATAGTCCTGTTCCTCTACAAAATGGAGCACTGCATGGCTCTAGTTGAGGACTTTCGTCTTTGCTTCCCACATCCCTCATCCATAGGTTCTCTACAGTTCCTTCGGCTCTCGCATCCCTTCCCTCCGGTGTCTTGCTGATACGCATATCCTTTATACTTTTGCCCGCCGCCTATATGAATCCCTATTTTGCCAGCCTAGTACCCTTGCCTCCTCTAGTGCGAATTGGTCATTAGGCACCACTGGGTTTGAGACTCCCTGAAGTTGTTGGTTCATCCTGACTAGCTCGGTAATTTGGTATGGGTGAGACCCCTTTTCTCGGGTATAGTCTGATTCTTGATTAGGTCTCTACAGACTTATCTACGCCCCATGTTGGGCGCCAATTTAACTTGATGCCATTCCCCACCTGTGGCTTACAGGGTGGTTCATTGTATCGGAGTTAATTCCTCCAGGCACAGACTATAAGGTGCCTTCAAGGTTGAGGGTATATCAATAAGGTAGTCTTTCGGTGTTTCCCTTTACTGCTTGGTTTTATTGTCTTGAGTTTAAACACACAGAAACACTTCCGGGTGTGGTACTCTATGTAACTAACTCGGATTAACTGTAGGCGACATCGAGGGAGAGGGAGGTCTTCTTTGGCCGACGACTTGATACTTAGCTCTGCTTGTAGTGCTTGGTATATTCTCGGCTGTGGATGAGATCTGGCGATGTGGGCGGCCTTGGAAAAGGCCCATGTTTGGTGCCGTCTCCGCTCGACTGCTGCTCTGTGTTCACTCTCGCGATTTCCAATGCAACTGACTCTCTCAACATGGTGATAAAAACTGTTGCTTTCTTCTCTCATAAATTAGCTTATATTGCCTCTTGCCTCCCTCCCTCATTTCCTACATGTGTGTCTCTTGTTGGGGGAGGTAGGTGCCGTCCCCATCATTCAACGCACTTCTTACATGCGCCATGGTTCGTGAATGTTGGAGGGGGGAAGGAGGTTGCCTGCACCCTGAAACTTACCCTGTCAGCTTATTCTTCCACGGTTTGTCTAAAAGGGGGGTAGGGGAAGAGTGCTCGTGGCTCCACTTTCAATTTGTCAGCTGTTTTCTCTGGCATGAAGCTAGAGGTGCTCTTTCTTGGCTCTGCAATTTCTCCTGTTTTCCTAAGTATTTACATAGCGCCTTCCAGGTGCTTCGGCGATATGCCAGCTCTTACTTGGCACAAACTTGACACGTGTAACTGCGATCCGTCCTAGTTTGCCCTGTCCTGGCTCTCCACGTATCTCGTGACAATTGTCAACTGGTAGGCGCTCGCGGGGAGAATAATATGATGGGGTGGTCAGCAAGGTTTCCACTCCCAATATGCTTTACACGTCACAATTGAGAGCATGGATAGAAATTACGTGATGCTAATATTGATTGACATTAGCAACGCATTTTCTACCTTAGAATGGAATAGCATAAAAAAGAATTAGTACATCTGAATATGGGCATTAGGGAGAAAAAAATTTTATTTGACTATTTTAAAGAAAGGAAAGTAGGTATTTCTAATAGTTTTATAAACTACGAAAGAACATGAACAGAGGTTGTCCTCAAGGATCAGTGCTAGGACCCACAATATGGAACATTGTTTTTAACGAATTCCTAAACACCAAGAAGAACAATAATGTAGAAAGGGTTGCTTTTGCGGATGATTGTGCTATCATCATCGGAGAAAACAACACAAGAACATTAGAACTTAAAGCAAATTATGAAATGAAAAAACGTAATGAGTGGGTGAATCTTAATGGATTAAAAGTGGCAACAGACAAGACATTGGGTATAGTAGTAAAAGGAAATCTAGATGCAAGACCACCAGTAATTAAATACAACAAAAAAAGTATCAAGATAACTAAACAAGTCAAATATTTAGGAATTATAATAGATAATAAGATTGTCTTTCACACCGAATATCAATATGATAACAGATAAATTGCAAACCCTGTGTAATAAAGTTAAAAACAAAATATGGCAATACACAAAATACAGAGCAACTTCCAGAAAAATGATCTATGGTTCTTTTTTGTCAATACAATAGCATACGGTATAACAGTAATATATAATAGAATATATAATATGTATATAGTAAAAAAAATTTGTAGCGTTACAAATATTTGTGCTGATAAGAATACACGACATGGTGTCAATAACCTCCTTCGCTGCGACAATTATATTAAATAAAGAAATACCCATAGATTTATTACTGGAAAACCGAAATATAGCATATAAATTGAAACATACTGACTTGAAAATAACAATAAACGAACAAATATATAAAGGTTTCACAGAACATAATAATAGATGGATAAGGATGGATGATAATAAAATAATAAGCCTTAGGGAAATAAAGAAAATATTTCATACAAATGCAATAAGAAAATGGGATATGGAATGGCGTGAAATAGAAGGTAATATTCATGTAAGGAATTACATAAGGAACGTAGCAGATTGGTATGATAATGATACAATATTAAATATAGTTATGAAAGACATTATTAGTGCGCATTGCCAAGTTAAAAGTTATTTAAAGAAGATCAATAAAGTAAACTGTGATAGATGTGAATATGGAGAGGAGGTACAAAATGTGTATCATATTTTATATACCTGTAATATTTTTGAAAAAGAAAGAAACGAATTTAGATCAGCATTGAGAAGCCAAGATGAACAGTGGCCTTTAATGGAATACAATATTTATGAAAAGTAGGTATATCAGGATATTGAAAGTTTCGTTGTTAACATATATAGAATAATAAAAACTTTCAACGATGACCTATTATATTAGGGGGAATAAATGGGGAACAAGAATAGTAACCGACGGCTGCGCCAGGCGAGGTCAGTGGGGCGCCTAGGAAACTATGCAAGGATAGTAACCGACGGCTGCGCCAGGCGAGGCCAGTGGGGCGCCTAGGAAACTAGGCAAGGATAGTAACCGACGGCTGCGCCAGGCGAGGCCAGTGGGGCGCCTAGGAAACTAGGCAAGGATAGTAACCGACGGCTGCGCCAGGCGAGGCCAGTGGGGCGCCTAGGAAACTAGGCAAGGATAGTAACCGACGGCTGCGCCAGGCGAGGCCAGTGGGGCGCCTAGGAAACTAGGCAAGGATAGTAACCAACGGCTGCGCCAGGCGAGGCCAGTGGGGCGCCTAGGAAACTAGGCAAGGATAGTAACCAACGGCTGCGCCAGGCGAGGCCAGTGGGGCGCCTAGGAAACTAGGCAAGGATAGTAACCAACGGCTGCGCCAGGCGAGGCCAGTGGGGCGCCTAGGAAACTAGGCAAGGATAGTAACCAACGGCTGCGCCAGGCGAGGCCAGTGGGGCGCCTAGGAAACTAGGCAAGGATAGTAACCAACGGCTGCGCCAGGCGAGGCCAGTGGGGCGCCTAGGAAACTAGGCAAGGATAGTAACCGACGGCTGCGCCAGGCGAGGCCAGTGGGGCGCCTAGGAAACTAGGCAAGGATAGTAACCAACGGCTGCGCCAGGCGAGGCCAGTGGGGCGGCTAAGAAACTAGGCAAGGATAGTAACCGACGGCTGCGCCAGGCGAGGCCAGTGGGGCGCCTAGGAAACTAGGCAAGGATAGTAACCAACGGCTGCGCCAGGCGAGGCCAGTGGGGCGCCTAGGAAACTAGGCAAGGATAGTAACCAACGGCTGCGCCAGGCGAGGCCAGTGGGGCGCCTAGGAAACTAGGCAAGGATAGTAACCGACGGCTGCGCCAGGCGAGGCCAGTGGGGCGCCTAGGAATCTAGGCAAGGGCCCTGGCAGCGCCACGCTTGCTGGTAAGACTGGCGCAGAACGGCGAAAACCTTGTTTTGAGGATGGGTAATAGTACAAACAAGAATAAGTTCTGAAGTGGGATTTTAAGAAAATGATGTTTTAGGAAATTGTGGTTCATTTTGTATTTTATATGACATATCTTAACTGTTTTAATAATTATAATTAAAAATGGATTTTATGATTTTATAATTTATTGTAAGATAACTATCATTTTTATGGAAAGTTATGTTTGTTTTAACGTTTTATGGATTTTTAAATATCTGTATTTTTGTAAATGATTTTATGTATATGCTAAACGGGAGGGAGCATGGGTCGGAGTGACAGCCTTACCGTGGCTCCCCGCGGATACTGGGTGAACAAGCAACAATTTTATCTAATTTCAACTGATTTTAAAATGTTAAATATCATGTTTCATTTATCCAGAAATGTTTATAATTTTAACAATTTTAAAAGTAAAGTTATGTATCCAATTGCTCTTGAAACGCGTTTCCTTGGCGGCGAAGTCATAATTTTACTCATAAAATAGATACTTTAAAATTGTGAAGTTTGAGAATATAAATTACACTGAATGAAGCTAGATAAAAGCAATCCCGGAGGGTCATAAGGCTAACTAAGAGGGTACTTACTGTCAATATCACTGTCTGTCTACCTGCTACGTTTTCCATTCCTTGGATAAAACTTTGTACGTGAATAACATGAAAACTGTGAGGTTTAGGGTAAGAACTCACGACAAATGTGCCCTTTAATTTCAAAATGTCGATTAATTACCTATCATAACGTTACCCAGACACAATGGGTTTTCATTTTAAAACCGTCTGAATATCTGTCATAATCTAGTATTTCATCTCCAACTTGTTAACCAACTTATTTTCTCGTGTATAACCTGCAATCACAGTTTGTCGGTGGTAGCGTTACGTTCAGTCTTACAAAAAGAATTACTTGTTAATGTCTCCTGATATTCTCTCTCAGGTTTATGTGACACGAGTGTCGACTAAGCGGCATAACTTGCAGCCTTCCGATACATCCACGAACACGTTTAGTATGAATAAAGTGTATCACTACCGAATGTAGTTTCAAAGGTAAATTTCAGCTACTAATTTCCGTACTTTACGGCTCTCCTTTTTATCATAGTGCATATTGTTTACTATTTTGTCCCAGTAACGTGATGGCACGTAAAATGCATTTCCGAAGCGAAAACAATACATTGACAACTGAGTCAGCAATTTGTAGCATCGCCAGGAAGTAGCGCGTTTTGAAAGGGAACGTTTGGTGTAGTTTGTACGTTAGTTTCTGGACTTACGTTACTTTAAGTCCTTGCTGAAGCTGGTTTGAAAGTCAGTGCCACTATTGCGAACTTTGCTCTTGATACCGTTCACAAGCTAAACNAGTCCTTGCTGAAGCTGGTTTGAAAGTCAGTGCCACTATTGCGAACTTTGCTCTTGATACCGTTCACAAGCTAAACGCACACATATATTTACATAAAAACTACGATGTTTGAATGATGTGAGGTTAAGTGATACAATGAAATGTTATTTCAGACACACACTTCCGAGTAGCATCAGCATGTCTACGATATCATTGACAGCGATTTACGAAAAGTAGTTCCACGTCTTAAATCCTTATGGTATATTTAAAACTATCCCCAAATTAAGTAGATTTATTTTTGGTTTCATACATATTTTAAGTAGGGACTGACGTAACAACAGTGCATTTGTGTGTCTAACAATATATCATTATCATGAATTATCATGATGGTCGCATAAATATTATATATCAGACCCATGAAAATGTTGATATTTAAAAGAGGCGGAAGAATACACGAGTTGCAGACAGGATAGACGAAGCAGGGTGCTGACTTAACCGTAGCGCGTACTACACACGAGTGTTACAGCGACGCCAGCGAGCAGAAGTAATTCGGACACGAATAGAAGAAACTCGGATGTCACACATGCTGAGCGGATCAGGACCGCCGAGTGTTTTCGAAAGTACTGACTGCGCCTGCCTGCACGAGCAAGCACGTGCTGCAGATTCAAGGTCAAGACCAGCCACCTGCGACAAGAGCGGAACTCCCCCCGACCGCGGAAACCCACACGTTTACTACGCCAGCGTGTCGACGGCCGGAAGTCGTGGATCCGGGCGGAAGTGAGATGCAATAAAAGTGAGGCGCCGATCTCGGTGGCATCGAACAATACAATTTCACTCTCCGTTTTCTAAACTATGATGAGATATCTTGCGAGTAAAGTAAAGCAATGTGAACTGCAAGCTGTGTCTGGGTCTTTATTATTGCGTTTTTAAAAGACCTAATTAGAAGAGTAATATATCCTCGTGGAATATTTATCAAATTTTTAATCCAACAATTATTTTTATAAAGCTAATTTTTATTCTGTACTAATTTTTACTAATATCTCATTATCTTGTAAAAGGCTGAGNAGTCCTTGCTGAAGCTGGTTTGAAAGTCAGTGCCACTATTGCGAACTTTGCTCTTGATACCGTTCACAAGCTAAATGCACACGCATATTTACATAAAAACTACGATGTTTGAATGATGTGAGGTTATGTTATTTCAGACATACACTGTCGAGTAGCATCAGCATGTCTACGATATCATTGGCAGCGATTTACGAAAAGTAGTTCCACATCTTAAATCCTTAGGGTATATTTAAAACTATCCCCAAATAAAGTAGATTTATTTTTGGTTTCATACATATTTTAAGTAGGGACTGACGTAACAACAGTGCATTTGTGTGTTTAACAATATATCATTATCATGAATTATCATGATGGTCGCATAAATATTATATATCAGACCCATGAAAATGTTGATATTTAAAAGAGGCGGAAGAATACACGAGTTGCAGACAGGATAGACGAAGCAGGGTGCTCANAGAGGCGGAAGAATACACGAGTTGCAGACAGGATAGACGAAGCAGGGTGCTGACTTAACCGTAGCGCGTACTACACACGAGTGTTACAGCGACGCCAGCGAGCAGAAGTAATTCGGACACGAATAGAAGAAACTCGGATGTCACACATGCTGAGCGGATCAGGACCGCCGAGTGTTTTCGAAAGTACTGACTGCGCCTGCCTGCACGAGCAAGCACGTGCTGCAGATTCAAGGTCAAGACCAGCCACCTGCGACAAGAGCGGAACTCCCCCCGACCGCGGAAACCCACACGTCTACTACGCCAGCGTGTCGACGGCCGGAAGTCGTGGATCCGGGCGGAAGTGAGATGCAATAAAAGTGAGGCGCCGATCTCAGTGGCGTCGAACAATACAATTTCACTCTCCGTTTTCTAAACTATGATGAGATATCTTGCGAGTAAAGTAAAGCAATGTGAACTGCAAGCTGTGTCTGGGTCTTTAGTATTGCGTTTTTAAAAGACCTAATTAGAAAAGTAATATATCCTCGTGGAATATTTATCAAATTTTTAATCCTACAATTATTTTTATAAAGCTAATTTTTATTCTGTACTAATTTTTACTAATATCTCATTATCTTGTAAAAGGCTGAGNACAATTATTTTTATAAAGCTAATTTTTATTCTGTACTAATTTTTACTAATATCTCATTATCTTGTAAAAGGCTGAGAAATTTTTATCATTTATGCTCCAGGCAAGAAGGCAGATTTAACTGGACATTTCTTGTTTCCGAATTCTAGGCTCTACCCACTATTTTTGTGACTCGGCGCCCTTTAGCCAATGTATTCGTAACTCTTTTTCTAGAAGTGGATTATGTTCTTTTGAGTATTTTTTGATATGTGTTAATATTTAGGGTATTTAAAACATTAAAATGCCAAAAAAAACTTTTAAATTTCGCTTGTTTACATTGAAAAACGGAATTTTAGTTCGTACCAAAATAAGAGAGCAATCATAAAATTGTAACGTTCAAAAGCTAAAATGTGAACGATTAATGTAATATTACTTGTATTAATGTATATAGCTTACAAATGTAGGCCTACCCTGTTTTACGTATATATCTTATCTTACCCTGTAAAGAAGCTTTCATGAAAAATAATTCTTCTTATTCTATGAAAAATAATTCATCTATATATAAATGTGAAAGTGTGTTTGTTTGTTTGTCCTTCCACGTCGCAACGGTGCAACGGATCGACGTCAATTTTTGCACAGAGATATTTGGAGGGCCGGGAAGTCACATAGGCTACTTTTCCCCCGAGAAAATTGCTCATTCCCTTGGGGAAATTCTTAAAAAGTACACAAGTGCCAAGTTTGAGCTTTACTTGGGGAAGCTTAACAAGGTGTGTAGTGTAAGCCTACAATATGTAATGCTGATGCTGGGCTCAAGACAACACGGATACGACCTGTAGATCGCAACGTAGGCCTACTTTCTGAGAGAGATTTCGCTGCATCGTAAAGTGTTACTACCACACTACCTGACTGTGCATATTCCATAAGCAGTGGCGTTCCCATGGCTACTTCTGATGTCCCAACTACAGAAAAAATGTATCTTGCATACTAACNTATTCCATAAGCAGTGGCGTTCCCATGGCTACTTCTGATGTCCCAACTACAGAAAAAATGTATCTTGCATACTAAACCAGCGCTTCGGCCACACAACCCGTAACAAAAATCGCAGTCCATTTTTTTGTAATTTATTTTTGTAAGTCCATAATTTTTAAATTATTTTGGTTAGTTCAATGAACTTCTATGGTGTATAAGGGGAAGGGGGAAGGCGAAAAAAAAGAGATAGCCTAAAATATTTACACTAGTAACCGTTTAAGACTTGATAGCACCGGGCTTAGAAAATCGTGTCAACGCTTATATAATGAGCGCAAGTGATTCCAATATTTTTTTTTTGCCACCTACAGCTACGAAAATGTTGACCTTACATTAATTTAATATAATGTAATTTTATGGCGGACGAACAAAGGCTTTGAAGGACGTTATACACAAGTCGTCGATTGCTAGCTGCAAACTAGTNCCCAGCGCTTCGGCCACACAACCCGTAACAAAAATCGCAGTCCATTTTTTGGTAATTTATTTTTGTAGTCCATAATTTTTAAATTATTTTGGTTAATTCAATGAACTTCTATGGTGTATAAGGGGAAGGGGGAAGGCGAAAAAAAAAGAGATAGCCTAAAATATTTACACTAGTAACCGTTTAAGACTTGATAGCACCGGGCTTAGAAAATCGTGTCAACGCTTATATAATGAGCGCAAGTGATTCCAATATTTTTTTTTTTTTGCCACCTACAGCTACGAAAATGTTGACCTTACATTAATTTAATCTAATGTAATTTTATGGCGGACGAACAAAGGCTTTGAAGGACGTTATACACAAGTCGTCGATTGCTAGCTGCAAACTAGTATAGAAGCGATAGCCCACACTGGCAGTAATTAAGTCTGCAGTTGATGCTTGAAAATAAAGAGAAAAAGAATGCCGCACGCTTGATGAACAAACCACTCGGAACCCCAAAGGCCCCTTCTCCCCCATCCCGAAAACGGAAGCCATTCTTTCTTTGCCGTCAAGAGTCCTCGCTTGCTCTCTCCGATATTACTTTCCGCGACATTTGCTCCAATAACGATCCCCTCTCACAAGACGTGGGTATCGGGGGCAGGTAAATTATGATTTCAGTTCCTTTACTCCTCTGAGATTTACTCTGTGAGGTTGCTTAGCTGACAGAGGGGGAGTCTCCGGACGATGGTAAGGGGGGAGGCCATCATCGATAGGGGGCTGACGAGGAGTTTGCCTTGTAGCAGAAAAAGGGGGAAGGGGGGTTGGAAATAGGGATGAACCCTGTTTATATACTGGCAGCCCCTCCGACTCGACAGAATTGAAGTTTTAAGAAGAGAAATATTTTCGGAAGGTGAGGAACGTCTTATTCGCACATTTTGTAACTGAATACTGTCGGCAAATTCAACAAAAATATTGAGCCCTTCCCTTAAGAAAACTAACCATTAACGTTTCTTTGACCTTGTAGACCGAAACACACTTTTTCGAATCTCACTCAGGCAGTTGTACTTGGCCTCAGTTTGACTCATGCTCTAGCTGTTTAAACTGTACGAGAGCATCATATATATATATATAATTCTTAGTCTGTTCACGGTAAAGTTTTAAAAAGCGCTGCTTAGTATCTACTTTTATTCTGATTTAGTATCCTTCCACCATATGTAAAATTACATCACCATGGGTCTATTGACTTTATTCATGTGTCAGTCAAGTGAAAGCTTGAAATTATGGCCAGGAACCTTAATGCACTCGAAATCCGAATCAGTGAAAATTCCACTATTTCAAATTGGTCACAGCACCAACGACTGNCGTGTCAGTCAAGTGAAAGCGTGAAATAATTTCCAGGAACCTTAATGCACTCGAAATCCGAATCAGTGAAAATTCCACTATTTCAAATTGGTCACAGCACCAACCACTGAAACTATGGTCGTTCTTGAGGCTTTCCGCTGTTGAATCGGCGAATTTTTGCCGGAACGCTTCACCAACTAAACAAGTGGTATTCTTTCACTGAAAGTGCACAAATGATTACGAGTGACTTAAGTAGGTGCTGATAANTGAAACTATGGTCGTTCTTGAGGCTTTCCGCTGTTGAATCGGCGAATTTTTGCCGGAACGATTCACCAACTAAACAAGTGGTATTCTTTCACTGAAAGTGCACAAATGATTACGAGTGACTTAAGTAGGTGCTGATAAAATGGTGAACTCCGAAGACAGTCGCTGAAAATTTTAGTGCAATCCTGCTTTAGNAAAATGGTGAACTCCGAAGACAGTCGCTGAAAATTTTAGTGCAATCCTGCTTTAGTGTACATGCATGCTCTATTGCGTTTGCGCAAGACGCAAGATCCGGCACCAACATGTTGTGAATGGTTATGATTACGAAGAAAAGACAAAATGGCTGCTGCGTCTTCTGGTAAATGTTTACTTGGGGTAAGCAAATTTACAATTTTCGTTTTGAGTTCCTTTGGCGTTGTTGGACTTGCTGTTTTTAGACTTGCATTAAATTTTCACTAGTTGTAATATCGTATGTACCACATATACAGCATTTATTTCACAGTATATTTTGTGAGTATATAGTTTGGATTCAGTAAATTCTTATGTTCGTTGTTAACTTAAATTACTAATAAGATTTCCTGAATTTTATTTCTTTAGTGTTTCGATGTCGTCGATCGTCGACACCCGTAGTCAGTGGGTCGCACGCTCGTCTGTGGCGCGAGGGGTTCCGGGTCCGAATCCCGGCTAGAACACAAGTGTTTTGTTTTGGTTTCGTGACTTTGTAACGAGTTATGTGCCAATTTTTTTTCATAACGCTTTCTGCACGTTACAGTAAGTATTTGCCAATTATTGACAAATTTTGTTAACAAAATGGTCAAGTAACCCGATTTTGTCTGCAAAATCGGTTACCGGTAGGTATTTTTGTAATTTTGCGTTTTGCGTTTTGCCAACTTCGAAGCCACCAAATTACCAAATACAAAATTCCAAATAACCTCAACATAACTTTCGCCGATTTTGATGTTAATTACACACACGGGCGAGGTTGTTGAAATAAACGAATGTGTAAATTGTACTTGCAACTCCATAAAGCAGTTTACTGAAACATTCGTAAAAATAGTTTTTTTTTATTTATATAATTATTGTTTTAGGAAGAATGTCATGCCATAATTTTCTAATTGGTAGATTATAAATTTGAAACGTTGCTAAAACAATTTTTGGGAAGAAAAACAGTTGAAACTATTTAGGGTTTTAATCATTGTCTTATAGTGGTTTTAATTTTGAAATCATTATTTACAATATTAATCACTTAATAGCCTATGAACTCTCGTATTTTTTAAGTGATTATTATTTTATTTTGTAGTCAATGCTTTAACATTTAAACTTATTCACGGGGCTTTGAAACATACTTTTTCGTATTGCAGGTGCCATAGGAGATTTAACTGGTTCATTTGTTTATGTTGGTATCCCGGAGACATCTGAATCGCGCTGCACTGTCATCTGTTCATCTTCGTTGCCTTCGCGCATTGGTATTGAAGTGTGTAATGGTTTGTTTTTATTTTATTTAGTGAATTATTGATTTTATTATTGAATTATTGTCAGATTTGTTTCGTTAACGTGTTGTGTAAAAGTTTTCGGGCAAGGGTGGGATAAATTATTTTAGTATCGCTTATTCCTTTTGGGATGAACTGTGTTTACATAGGCCTATGCGACACGTGTTTTTGAAGCAGAACATTTGTCGATATTTTGTAGGATTCGTGCCACCGTGCGATACTATTTACAGCCAAGTTATATACTTCATCATTTTTACTATTGCCTAATGAATAAAGCTACAAAAATAGGTATTGAAATTTTGTAGAAACTCTGCATTAGGACCTAACCTTTCCGTATTGGGTTGTGATGTACTGTACAAGAAAACGAAATAATGAAAATAATAGGCCTAAAGCTTATTGAAAATTTCGCTTAAACAATTAACCTGATTTTGTTGAAAACAATTTTTGAAGCAAGTAGTGAGGTGGATAGTAATTTTGCTCTTTTAATTTCAGATACTCGATGGATTATGTTTTAATACAAGCAGCAGCATGAGTTGTGACTCAGCAGAAAAGATGTTACAACAGATTGGATTCAAGTTTGTAAAAGGATCTGGCTTTCCCTTCACGAGAAGACTGCAGTTACACAGTACAAGGTAACAATTTATTTAGTTTTAAATATTACATACAAGTACTTATTTCGAATACGTACCATTTATATTGAAATAACAGTAAATGTATGACATTGTAATGACTAGTAAGAAGGCATTGCAACATATACAATTCAACTATGTATGTATTCTGCTTTTAAGTCGTTCCAAAACGTATGAACCACGGCAGCGCTGGAGACAGTACACCGACCTTGAGAATAAGGTAGTGTAAGTTTAATCCCATAGTGAGTCTAATAACTTCACAGGAAAAAATACTACATGATGCGCAATTAAAACTTTAGTGTTATAAAGACGTATTTAAGTACCTAACACATCGTGCAACAACCTCGAGGTTCAGGAAATAACTGAAACTAAGGTACACGTAATATGGTGGTAATATCAGACCAAGCCTGTACGTGCCCGCAGTGACTGGGGACAGTTATGCATTTATTAATTTCTTAATAAAATCACACACATACATATTATTTCATTCAATAAAGCCTCTAACTCTGAGTTCATCAATCCCCGAATTTATCTCTTCACTGGCAGAAAGATATCCGGATCTTTGCAATGGAACCATCAGCAGTCTACCAAGAAAGTCATTGCGGTCCTCAGAAAATAAGTAGCTATACCACGCGACTTCCTTCGCAGAAGGTTCACGATACATGCCTGCATGTATGTTCTTCTGTGATGAGCATGTTGCGAGATACTTCTGGACCAGAGAACTGAGTTCGAACCCACATTTCTTCTGCCCCATCTTCAAGCAGCCCTTATCTTCAGCAACACGTTTACGCTTTTGCTTTGCAGACGCTAGCACTTCATCATCATCAGTAGAATATGCATATGTCAGTATAGTTATCACATCATCGCCATCAGTCTTGGAAGCCTCATTGCGTTCTATCCGTCCTTACTAGTTGTAACATCTTCGTTTTTCACTTTACATATTGGTGGTACATGTTTGTTGTTTACAACTTCTGTAGGTCCGTATGGCTCACACTTCCTATAGTAAATTTCTGCATAACTTTTATTTCCTTCGACGCCTGCTGTTTTTGAAACACGATGCATATCCTAGCAATGTTGTGGGCACTCTAATTGGCTGCCTCTCATGCCTAGTGTGTTTTCAAGGTAGTGCTACCTTTACAGAAACACAGCATTCCAGGAGCTGGTGTAAGACACATCGGGAGAGAACTGCAACAGAAAAAGAAAAAAACAAGGCACCTCCAACACTGAAAGTTGAACGACTGTAAAGAATATGAGTTGTCGAATTGTCAACTTCGCAGGCTAGAGAGCGATCGACCTGATAAGACAACGTATTACAGTCCAGAAACCATGCTGCCGTTTGCAGCCCATAGCCAGCAGTCATCTACTGAGGCAACCCGAGATGGGCACTGCAAACTACCATGTAGTGAAAACAGTATACAAGCGAGCATCATGTAAAAACGGTTGTCATTTCATCGGCGAGCATGTGGTAACAAGTAGATAGTTACGACTAGATTCATCTAGTGCGATCGCGTACTCTGTTACAAAATGAAGACGGAATCAATGGTTGAAGACTTACCATCTGTATCACTGGCAGCAACGTCAACAGTAAGAGGCCCTGGAGATTAGCTGCATACGTTACGGAAACAATGTTGGAACTGTGGAAACAGTTTTTAGTAAAAGCTGTAATGCATGCAGGCATGAAAGTAGTCATTGCATGTTCAGCCCTGCACACAAGACTTACCACTGCGATAACTGTTATGCAGTGTTTACTCGCAGTGATAACCTGTTTAGACATATTAAGAAGTGCAAAGGCAATGTATGCTATTCATCAGCAAGCGAGAGCAGCAAGTATTGTGGCAAGAAGACATTTACTATCAGCTCTAGTGCCAGTCAACATGACTATAGTAACCGTCCATTCACCATCGACTACAAGAGTTACCGATGTGAAAACTGCGATGCTGTGTTTACCCGCAGTGACAGCCTGTATAGAAATAAAAAGAAGCGCAAAGGCAATGTTTGTCGTTCATCGGGAAGCGAGTGCAAATATTGCAGCAATACATTCGCAAACAGCTCCAGTGCCAAATGTTACGAAGATAGTAACTGCTCAATTGCCATAATCTACGAAACCTACCCATGTGATATCTGCGGTGTGGTATATGTGAATAAGTGTGGCTTGAATGCTCACAGTATGAATTGTTCTAAAAAAAACACCATAATTGTTTTGCTCGAAGGAAGAATAAGTTGAACGTGTATCAAATATTATTATGTATTCTTTTTATGTCAAGTCTGTAAAATAAAGGTAAAGTGTATACATTACTTTTGTGTTATTAATTTATTTTAACCCACGCTAATATTACATAGTTTCACCTCTTTCATACAGACCTGCACGCATATGTCAATCACCCTCATCCACCATCCTACCTTCACCATTGTCGTCTGCTAGCGTATACCTCAGGTGAATGGCATCTTGCATTCTTTGACGGCTGCTAGAGCACAACACAGATGCTCCACCATCTTCGTTTCTCCACTCGCCCGCTAGAGTGCACAAAAAATCGTCTGTTAGGGTCGTAGAGGTTTTCAACCATCTTATTTTCCCCTGTCACCTGTCAGGGAGCGCTAATGTCATTTGCGTTACCGATGGCAGCCGCTAGGAGCACTGGTGTCAACACGCAGGGCCGAATTCCGGCGTGCAGCAGGCAGCAGGACACTCACCCATGCATGCAGTACTCGGTGCAAGTAGCGCAAAAACTTCCAGACGCATGTGGTTGTGATCCAGCCACCAATGAGGGTTGCATCTCGTCGGTTCCGATAGCACGGGGAGGCTACAGAGGTGTGGTTGAACAGTGAGGGATAAAGGTCGCAATAAACTGTGTCAGCCTAACCCGGGGGCTAGGGAAACTGCGTGCAACATATAAAACCGCCCCATACATAAAACATTAATTCACATAGTAAATAATAAAGGACCAACATATACGCAAATGTGCTACGAGCACGAAGTCGTATTGAACCGCTACTATAAAAAATACCTGTTAGTTCCACAGTCTATAATAGTGATATCAGTGTTGGTATTGCGTCGAGAACTTTAGTGAAAAGCTGGAATGCCCAACAACAGGAAAAGAGCACATGTTCACAAGGACCAACCTCAGAAAAAATTCTGCAATTTGCCAAGTACACAATTTGCCAAATGTGATAATTTGAAGACGCATTACACGACCGTCTTCCTTTGCTTGCAACTAAACATCATGCATTTAAACCATTGGTCATACGATAGACGACTACACTGCTACGCGCTGATGCAAACAGATAGGAAAAATAATTATTATAAATGCAAATAGTTATAAGAATGTACAAACCAATGCATATTGTGCGAGCAACGAACGCTGTACATTATGTTAGGCTAATAAATTACCATCGCGAAGCATGAGAGCTATAAGGCCGGCACTGCTACGCACTGATGCCGGCTGGTATAAAGAGGAAAAATATTTATAATTAACTTCCAAACAATGCGTATTGCACAAGTGGCGAGCACTGTACATCGCATCAGTAGTTGCTAGACAAGACCATGCAACTGAAAACTGATGTGGCAGCCTTTGTTAGTACAGTAGAATAGAAAATGATTCTTCCCACGTAAACCCTCCGACCGAGTTATGCTACAGTACAGAGGCACACGAATTCTTCTACCAACCAACACATACTGAGTGAGAATCGAGCATCGTACATCACATTAGGCAAAAATAAAATGCTATGGCAGAGCCGAGAAGCACGAGGGCGACAAGGTCGACACTGCTACATGCTGATGTAAACATATATAAAATCAAATATAAAGGAAAATAGCTATAAGCACTTACCAACCAACGCAATTGCATATTACAAAAACGTCGGGTTCTGTACGCTGCATTAGTCGATGTTAGTCAAGACCAGACCGACCTCGTTAGTACAATGGAATTGCAAACGATTTACTAACGAGCCGATTGAAACGAAACCGTCAAATTCAATTTACAGCCAACACTCACAACACTAGCAGTGGAACGCTTCTAAGATGTCCGACTTTGGACGATCAACTAACATCTTGAGAATCAGTAAGGCAGCCCAGGTGGTCGACCGACAGGCTCTGAGGGCTTAGGATCAGAGTATCGGCCGCCATCTTGTTTCTGGTAACAATCTTGTTTCCATCGGCTAGGTGGACGGTCGACGGCGCGGAGACCATTGAGGTCTCGATAAGTCGAAGGGGTGGCACATCACACTAGCCGAGAGAGATGCGTCAGGCTCCAGGGTGGAAAAACCAGCCGAGTCACACATGAACTTCCCTTTACAAGATCACTGCAGTTATACAGTAGAGGTAAAATGTTATTTCGTTATAAATATTATATACATGTACTTATTTTTAAGGATGAAGGAAAAACATGCGAGCGCTCTGAGAAAACTCATTTGCCCCACTCGCAATAGCAGGAACCGTGATGGCATACGACCTTGACCTTGACATTTGGCCACCATATCGAATAATATCTACCGCTTAAAACAAAAAAAAATCGCAATTATTTTAGAAAAATTTTAAATCGCAGGAAAAATCATACCTTGGCAACTAAAGACGGGGCGTGCCCCTTCTTCAGTTTCGTTGAAGAAGAAGCCAAGGCCTTGTGATTAAGTGGATTAAGTTTAAGTGAATGGGAAATGGCTGTTAACTATGCTTATAAGAGGGGAAATGGTGTAATTACCCTGCAGCCCTGTTCGATGTCGGGAGTAATGCATATGATTTAAATTTGATGACTATGTATTCAGCAGATGGGAAATGGTTGTCAACTTTGCTTATAAGAAGGCTTAAGGCATACTTGGCACTACCACCCTGATTGACATCGGTGGCGATTCTTATGATATGAATTTGATGTCTATAACTTCAATGGATCGTAAAGAATGACTAACTATGTTTATAAGAGGACTTAAGGCATATTTGAACCTACCACCCTCATCAACATCGGGGTCGATGCATATGATATGAATTTGGTGGTTATAGCTTTAACAGTTCGGAAATTATGACTTACTATGCTTATAAAGGGCTTAAGGCATATAGAGCCGTATAATATTGATAAGTGCTACGAGCAGTACCTACAGTCCGAATTTGGTCACTATAACTTAAACGGTTGTGAAATGATGGCCAACTATGCTTATAAGTTCGTGGGGATCAGATATAGGCATACTGCACTTAAAACATTACCTGTAGTAAAGAAACCACTGTGTTGTACTTGAGACTTGGACTGGTTACATAATTAATTTAAAAATACAAAATATAGCAGGCACATGGCATTGTTAATTTTACATAGGGCGGAAGAATACACAACGGGCATACAAGTAGATCTTAAGCAGGACTTTCAAAAGTGCTCAGTTTACTGTGAACGCCCTATACACGAGCTGACGACTTCATACAGAGAAATAGGGACGACCTACACAGGCGTGATCACGTAGGCGTTCAGTTATAATCAGAACACGAGGTCTTTGTTTCGGATACTGGATAATTCCCTTGGTATGTGTTCCGTTTTTATATGCTAGGTTAGGTTAGTTTAGGATATAGGCTGACCCACTCGTTCGTTTCTTCCACCTGCACAAACGCGAAGGAATTAATGAGCGCGAAAATATTGTAAAAATAACAGGATAACAATTAAGATGATCTTCAGAAGTCGTTAAGGTTTTACATTTCACATTTGTGCGAGCGCCGAGATCTGCGGAACCTCATGTTAATCACGGGCTATAAAACACTTGGGCAAGTACAACGCTCAAATTTTGAGTTAAGGCCAGTAG
Organism: Clitarchus hookeri; assembly: GCA_002778355.1. Taxonomy (NCBI): domain Eukaryota; kingdom Metazoa; phylum Arthropoda; class Insecta; order Phasmatodea; family Phasmatidae; genus Clitarchus; species Clitarchus hookeri. The sequence goes on from NQII01006163.1 coordinate 71,110, forward strand.
AAATGAGTATTTGTCACTGTGAGCTGAGCGCAGCTTTTCACGATTACTGAAGACCCTGAAATCAACGTTCTTCATTTTTTTTATTAGTTTCTTTTAACTTCACCCATTTGTGTCTGCAGCATTTTGTACTACACTTTGAATACCGCCGCGACTTCCACAACTGTTACGACATACGAATTCATTGTAGACCTGCCTTTGTAGTAAGCTAGTTCGTATCTTAGGCCGAATTCTGTTACCTCTGCAATGTGCAATATTAGCTCATATGCCATTCTGTTTACGGCCAATCTCGCGCATGAACTGCGTGTGGTGACGTCACATCGGCGCGAACTGCTAGCGGGAATCAGTCACACGTTAGGTTACAACGACAAAAGATTTTCAATTGTACCCCTTAATTAGCGTAGGTTTACGCCCATAAGACGTACGAATTCGCGTAGTTTGCAGTGTGGTACATTAACATTAAATAACGCAAAGTAAAGATAACGTGCGCCAAGTTTGCTTACATGCTGTGCAGTCTCCAACGTTATTTTGAACCACCATGGCGGAAAAAGCCCGCGGTTGTTGCTCCGTAACCTCGTGCAGTCAAGCAGGTTCTTAGTAACGGAACGACATCGCAACAAATTTTATGGAAACTGCATTTATGCAGAGAACGAAACACGACCTTAGACAAGTCATCACTCTCTCTCTCTCTTTCTCGTTCTCTCTCCCTCTCTGTACCCACGGTTTTTCCCGTAGATAGCGGGGGCTGCGGGGGTGTAGTGGTTAGACAACTCGCCTCCCACCTAGACGAACCGGGCTCGATTCCCGGCGAGGATGCTCCCGGATTTTCGTATGTGAAAATTGTGCTGGTCGATGCCGCTGATTAGCGGGTTTTCTCAGGGACCTCCCGTTTCCCCCGCTCTTGAATTCCGGCACTGCTCCATACTCGCCTCGCTTCACCCTCATCGGCTCTCAAGACCTCGATGTTAAGAGCCGCTCAAATCTCTGCACTCCACTCCTGTTGATACTACTCACAAGTTCAAAAGGGAAAGTTTGACGCCATCTTGAATTTATATATTTTTATCCTTACTTATGCTTTAGATTAGTTTCTGAAAATGTTACTTTGTTAGGGCATAGAACATAATTTAATGATGTTATAGAGACGATCACCACTTGATTCTTGTACTATTGTCGCTTCTGCTGTCATGCTCAGGATGTAATCAAAAAGTAATTCATATTTATTCCACAAGGTAATCAAATAAATGTACTCAACTGAAGTTGCTATTATCAGGTCATCTGAGTGCTATATTTTGCCTCTTCAACGAAGAATTTTCAATAGGGAATGCTAAATACAATTTATGGCGCAAAAACTACTGAAACCAAAATTATTTCTGTTTCTCCCCCTTGCACTTAAGAAATTTGCTTGCCGACAAGTTAGCGCACGCAGCGCAAGCTGTGCGGTGAAGAGAAGTAGAGAGAGAGAGAGAGTGTGTGATAAAGGGAGAGGGAAAGAGATGAATCGTGGTTGTAGGAACGTGGGAACCAGCACGTGCATCGCCTTATCGTTTTCTTCTTGTACAGCTCACTCTTCCTCCGCCTTCCCTTTGGGCTCAGATCTTCGCGTCCCACCCACCCTAATTCTTCCCTCCGCCCATGGATCTCCGCCCTCCCTTGCTGCCGGAGGGCGCAACTCCCTTCTTGCTTCTCCCCTGAACACAACCCCCTCGCCATGTCCCTTCCAATACTCCAGGGTCCCCTAGTTCGGACACGGCACGAGCACAAACACTGCAGTCCATGTTTGTCCACGACACAATCACACCAATCATGCGAGCGCAGGGCGCGCACACTACAGAATGTCCTAGCGTAATATCCCCCCCCTCCCTCTTCCAACACTCACATCATTACCCAACCATCCATCTCGGACACCCCGCCTCCTCGGCACAACTTACACGATCACCACGGCGTTGGCAATATTTATAGCCCCATATCCCCGCCCCCACAGACAGGCCCGATTCCCCTTGGCAGGCAGGACACACCTTCTTTCTCTCGCGCTTCCTCAATCACGAGTCAAACCACCTCGCTGCAATTTGCGCCCAGCAAAATTCGTTTCCGGCGGCGTCGAATGCTGCACGCAGGCCTGAATCAGGTTTGCCATGTCCGGCGAAGGAACATCCCTTCTCCTTACGTAATAATATTTTGTGTGATGTGTTCCGCCGAAGTTTTTCGATTAGATAAACAATTGTTCAGCTTTCTGTCTTCTGCGGATAATATGACCTCACCCGTGACGTAATTGGCAGCAATGCAGCCTTTCACCGGGCAGATCCGGGTTCGACGCCGTACAGCGACACTTGAATTTCTCTAAGTGTGTGGCGTTCCTTTTTCGACAATGAGGAACCATCTTCCCACGTAGTGCCCTTGAACACTCTTCGGTTACCATCACGTTTGTAATACACGAGACTTGAGCCAGCTTCCGTGTCACCACCCTCGTCGCCACCACCAACGCTACAGGTAACATAAATTATGTCACTGCTAAATTCGCTTTACTTTTGTGCGCGATAACTGATAACGCAATAAGTTCAAGCCACGGAGTTGGGGCGTATGAGAAAGCAGCACGTTCCCGTCATTCTCATAACAAAGAACAGAGAGAAAGAGAGAACGGCTCTGCCTACCAAGCATACATCCACGGAATTTAAAAGACGAATCAATGTTAAAGAAATTCCTTCCCAATGAATAAATTTTAAATATAATAATTGAAAAAAAATATTCTACGTGACATTTTTTAAGGAAAACTGGCACGTTAAGAAGTTTCGCAAAATTAATGCTCTACATTTTTTCTTTTTCATTAAAATTTACATTTTACAAAATAAAATATGAAAGGGTGATTTTTTTTTCTTAACGTGGCAATATTCCCTGAGAAAGTTGCTTTAATTATTATTTGTTTCAAGCAGCTACCTTTACAATTTTTGCATTGAGAGGGAGTTTCTTTGGCATTGATACGCCACTTAAACTCCTTGGCTGTAAGCTTGGTAGACAGAGTCATTAATTGCGTTTCAGACACCTAAGGAATATTTACAAAGTGGACTGTAAATAGTTACTTTCGTACTAAAAATAGTTCAATGCTTAATGTGCAAATTTTGTACGTGGAAATTAAACCATTAAGCCATAAACTAGGCGAGTTATTTTTTAGAATTTTTCGTGGTTTTGAAAGCTGTAATTCGGCGTTATAGAGACAATTCCACTTCAAATGCATTTTTTTTAATGCACGGTGTGTAAAATGGCGTACAATATAACGATTCTGTTTTGTTGAGTTTCTGCATGTGTTCCAAGTCGATGGGCTGATTCCGAACATAAAAGTATGTTAATGGAAATTGAGAGTATTTTTTCTCTAATCGAGAAGTTGTTTGTTTACGTCCCGCATCTAAATTTTTTTCTTTTTTTTCGTCCTATGAACATTTTTTTACTGTTCGTTTGCGTTGCAGTTGGTAAGAACACATAACGTTGATATCTTTAACTATGACATTTAGCAGTGACAATATATGCACTATAATTTACTCCACGGGAAATAAGGAAGGGCAAGGACCAGTAAAACCTTAAAATTATCAAGTGAGAAGAATCCAAAAAGCATATGACTAATCACGTCACTAAAAATTGTACAGGTTTATAAAAATCAATTTTTATTGAAATTATCTTGCTGTGAGGTCTTGCTACAAATAGTATTTAAGCAATGTTACGCGTATGTATAAAATACATGTTCCTCTATTGTTCTCTAAAGTGCATTATAATTTTATATTTCCAAAGAAATATCAGCTTAAAAAATTTCCGTCCTATGTGTGTATGTGTGTCCAGGTGTAAATGTACGGTAATTGTAAGTCTGAATCCATGCACCGTATTTGACCAAAGTCGGTACTCTTCTCAGAGCACATAGTAAGGACACCAACTTTTTATAATTTCGGCCACCCAGATTCTTATTTAAAAAACAGCAGCAATCAAACCATTTTGGGTAAGTTAAGTAACTATGAGTGGAAAGGAAATTAAACGCCATATGTATGAATAACATGTGACTTTATTGCAGTGATTACAATAGCATATCATACGAACAGTAGAGTCGGCCTTACGGGCATACTGCTGGTCCAATATCTGTAAGATATGGACCCCTAATGGACCTGCATATATGCACCGATTCAGCTCGGAAAGAAGACTTGCAGTCACTGTATCCTCTCCTGGCGCAAGTCGCCCCACAGTTGTTGTTACTGGCCCTCGATACCTTGCAGATCGACACACAGTCGAAGTTGTTCGAGATTATCCCTACACATGTGCTATCGGGCCACAAGAGTGTCTCTAACATGACGCAAGCATTCCACAGATGTATGTGCCGTATCTGGGCGAGCACTGTATTGTTGAAATATTATACCAGAGTGCTGTCACATGACGGAGACACGCAGCAGGACATCGGTAGAGCCATTATCTAAAATATTTATATCGCTGTAATTTTTAATATAGTAACTTTCTACTAAAATCGTATACCATTAGAGCGTATTTCTATAGAACTACTTGTATTCCAAACTTGACGACAATCGGTGGAGTATTTTCGGAAATAAGATGTAAAAAAGTTAATAAATTTAGGTGGCACCGTCTAAAAAAATTTGGAGAAAAGATGCTATGAATAGACGTATTTTCATTACATATCTGTTAAAGTCAACGGACAGAGTTTCAATAAATTAAGTATAATGGTTATATAGCATAACAACCTAACGTATTTTTATAGTCATTATTTAAAAAAAATATTTACATTTAGGTTTACTATTCATAAAACTAGGCCTTGTATGGCCAATTGGGCAGTGATTCCCGTAATATGATAGATCTGTTTTTTCATATTGCCCTACACTGACTAATAAAAATGTAAAGCACCAAGAAATAATGGTCCAAGTTGGATGTAATTTGGTACACGTGTATATTATCAACTGGTTTTTAAATGATAACAGTTGCAATAATCTGTAAAGTCTAGAACGGCTACCATAATGGATTAGTGGTTCTACCCTGACTACAACGCCAGTGTTATAGGACGTGTGCGAAACTTCAGTTAGACAACATCGTGAGGAAATGTCACTGAACACAAATGGCTTTAAGGGGTATTAGACAACATTACCAACACTTGGCAGATTTTGATGGGAGCTGCATTATGGGTCTTCATGAGGCCGGGTGGATCTGGCATATCATGTTGAGCATTCCGACATCCCAGTCGCCCGATGTTAAAACAAATGGGTACGTGAGGGCTTCCACACATATGGCCTCCACAGTCAACGATACCACACCAAGGTAGGATCGTCGTACTGTACACCAAGCAATACGCAACTTCATGACATCGACGCCTGTCATCCGAGCACAGTTACTGGACACACTACAAAACCTGTGCCATCCCATTTTATGTCTAGGTGACTGGCATCAGTCGGAATATTGTTTCGACTAACTTCCAACACATAGGATGCAGTTAAACCTAGAGCAGAACCGGTGACATTTGGAACGGTGTCGTGATCGAGACGTCGAGTGATGATAAGCGGTGTCGCATCATGCTCAGCGATGAATCTCGTATGGCCATCATGTTGTGAATTTGGAGACACTGAGAGGAGAGGCACATCAGCATAACTCCTAGCATCATGGTGTAGAAAACCGTATTACTTAATGTCACCTCTTGTAACGATTCGGGAGAACCTGACGTCACAGCATACTTCAGTGACATCCTGCATTCTCACGTTTTACATCTCACGAGACAGCGCCATATGCATTTATTCAACAAGACAACGCTCGTCCACACACGAAACATGAGTGGCTAGTAAGATCCCCCGATTCGTCCCTGACAGAACATGTGTGGGATCAGTTCGTACGTCAATTTCGACCCGGTGCCGAGCTGCAGGATGTCGAGGCCCACCGTTACAACAGACGAGGACCGACTTGATACATGATAGGATACAACGACTGCCCCAATCCCTTCCGAGCTGAATCGGAACTCGTATCCAGGCCCGCCCGAAGGAGTGCTGCATCTTACTGATATGGGACCAGCAGTATGTCTACTCTACCAACTCTGTTGTCCGTGTGTGTTGCAGTCATTGCAATGGAGTCACTCGACCTTTCAACACATGCAGTTTAATTTATTTCCACCAGTTATTCTAGATTCTTGTTGTTTTACATATGTACGTTAGTGTACTCGATGGTAAACCACCTAGGCAAAATGGGTTCTCTTCCCGGTGGGGTCACTCCCAAATTTTCGCATGTGGAAATCGTGCTGGACGATGCCGCTGGTCGGCGGATTTTCTCGGGGATCTCCCGTTTACCCCGTCCTTGCATTCCGGCGCCGCTCCATACATACCTCGCTTCACCCTCATCGACTCTCAAGACCCCGATGTTAAGAGCCGCCCATATATTTTCACTCCACTCGATGGTAAAGAGTTTATATCTGACAGGTTGTAATTGTTGGGTTCTTGTGTTCCCTCGAGGTGAAAACCGCTGTCTACTCAGGAACTTTCGGCAAATCCGTATGCTCGGTAGAGGCAAATAACGGCTTTTCTACTACGGGTGGTGCGTTTCATTCGCAGTCGCGCCAAGGTGACCATCGAGACCACAACAGCGGGAGTAGTACGCAGCTGCTCAGCGTGCCGATTCTCCTGGATGTTGTTCCTCGCTCTGGTAATCGCCGCAACCTGGAACATGCAGGCGACGGTCAGCGAACCGACGTTCGTACCGCCCACTACTCTCTTGTACGGCTCGCGAGCACTCGAGCCCTGCTCGCTCCCATCATCAACCGGTGGCTCACTTCGGCCGCTGCACGCGATGGTCATGTCTGTGTCTGTCACGGTAGCGGGCATCTACGTGTAAGCCACTGAACTGTAGTGCGGTGCGAGAGATTTGGGCGGCTCTTAACACTGAGGTCTTGAGAGCCGATGAGGGTGAAACGAGGTAGGTATGGGTCAGCGCTGGATAGTAAGAGTGGATGAAACGGGAGATCCCCGAGAAAACCCGCCGACCAGCGGCATCTCAGGCACGATTCCCACATGCGAAAATCCGGGAACGACCCAAGGTAGAAGTACAGAATGTCCAAAAAGTAGTTCCCTGATTACAAACTTTATTAATATCCTCTATATGTAAGATAGAGATGTGAAACCCATGCCAAAATGTTAGCAAAATAACCAAGATTTTTTGTTGCAACAGGACAACACATCAGTAACTCTCCACGTGAGCACCCTTGGTAGGACGTAGCACATGTAGTCGATATTCAATTTCTGTCCATACATTATCCAACATCACATGAGCGTGGATGCCAAGCTGTCGGGCCATCACGACCGATCCATCGTCCAGGATAAATCGTATCAAGATACGCACGAACCTCCAAACCCCAACTAGGTGGTGCACCATCTTGTTGGAAAATGACATCTAGGTGATACTCAAGCAACTGAGAAACGGCGAACAATAGCAACATGTCCAGATACACTGGAGATATGATGGTGCGCTCAGCGAAAAATAATGGTCCGATAATTTTGTCATGCAAAAGCGCGCACCAAACATTCACCTCTGGGCTGCCTCTGGTACACTCTAACACCTCACCAGGGATCTCTGATCCCCAAATACGCACGTTATGCTGGTTCACTGCATCACTGGCAAAAAAGGTCGCCTCGTCAGAGAAACCAACATGTTTGAGATAGCCATTATCGCCCCCAATACGTGATAACATTCGACTGCAAAGACATACCGATGCGTGGTGTCATTGGGCAAAAAAGCGTGGTCAATTTGCACTTTGTATACACAAAACAATAAACGTTAGTGTAAGATATCATGAAGAGAACTGTTTGCATCTGTAATTCACGTGAGGTTCTAAGCACTAATTTCTTGGGACTTCTCGCAAAAGTCTGTTTCACTGCTTCCGCCCTTTCAGCTGAGGTTGATTGTCGTCCAGTTCTCGGTAAGTCAGCAAGAGATCCTGTTTTCTTGAACTTGTCATACCACGACTTAATGCTCTTGACATCGGTGGCATATTTCCATACGTTGTCTGCAAGTTCCTCTGCACTGTTATTGATAACTGTGTCTCGTGACACCACAGGCCACACAAAGTTTTATCCTTTTTTGTGAATATGTCCAGTTTCCTGGACACTGCAATTGCTACACTATAGCTACGTTACTGAAACCTGCAATAAAAAACTTAGTTCGTTTGCCAACATTTTGGCACCAGTTTCACGTATCTGTCTTACATATAGCGGATATAAATAAAGTTTGTAATCAGGGGAAGACTTTTCGGACATCGTGTGCAATGGTTTCCCATGGACCACTGCACCCAACTGTACAATATGCAGAACTCATTAAAACGTTTTGCACACACTACCCAAATTGTCAGAAAAATAGGATTTAAGTTTGAATACGGAAGACAGAAGCATATAGTTGGTAAAACTAAAATATAATTTATTAGAAATTATTTAGTTAATTCTCTAAGATGTAGAATACTATAGAGTTTATAATCAATAAATATTTAAACGTATTTCCATTCCAGATGCTTCAAAAAGCACATTTTGCCAAAATAAAAAATAACAAAAGACTGTTATAGTGGCAGCGCATTAATAACGCCTGTGCAGCTGTTCGACATTACCCAGGTATCTTCGAGCGGCTTCGCCAGCCCATGATAAGGCGCTGCCACACATGCATTGCTGCCTATGGTGGGTACTTCAAGCACCGCCTGTGATGTGGCCAATTGTACGTCCTGTTACTCAATAGTGTGTTGTAGGACATTTGTTCATGGGAACATTTTTGCTGGTTTTGATTACAGGAATCACCTCCCAAAGTTTGATACAATAGTTGAGATACAATCCGTATTTTAAAACTATCAAGTATGTCTAAACAAAGTCTCTTTTATCCGTCAATTTGCAGGACAGTACCACATACAAAATTTGTTATCTCTTATCATCGGAAAATAACAAACATTCCTACCGAATTTGGCGAAATTATACCATGGTAGGACATGTAAATTTTAATGTTTTATGTGAACTAGGCCGTTATTTTCAGAATGGTGGCTATATAAACATTTTATTTTAGTATGTTATATCTTCAAATCTATGTAACCGATTAAACGTTGTATATTGACACTATCAATGACAATCATCGAATGTAGTAATACATAACCTTTTTGTCCTCTATTTACGAGCATCGTCTTATGAAAAAAATTGATGTTTGATGCCACATCTCGGGAATCAATCTGCCAATTTTTAGCAAATTTTTTGCCACACATGGAGCTACAGCAGGACGTGTAAACTTACATGTTTTAGGCGTGGTAGACCTTAGAAAAATGACTTAAATATAAATAATTTACATTCGAATGTTATATCTACTAAACCATTCAACAGAATTCAACCAAATCTTGTACGCTAACTGCATTAATTAGAAGTATCAATCATGCGTGCAGAGATACTTTTTTTCAGCTCTTAACTAAAATATTGCCAGGTGAGGAAATATAATATTTTGTCATATTTCCGCAACCATTCAACTAATTTCCACCAAATTGCTACGCCAGTAGTTCTATAGAAGGTCATGTAATTATACATAATTTAACTGGAGTTAGACACTGACTTTCAAAATGACGACCGTTTAAATAATTGTTTTAAGTTTGTCATATCTATTGAACAATTTTAACAAAATTCGCCCTAATTTGTATGTTGATAACATATGTTAGAAGCATCGTATACAGGACCTCTTTTTTAAGCAATTTCACAAGATAGCATCAAATAAGGAGATAAAGTTTTCATGCCAAATCTCGGGAACCAATCAACCGACTTCCACCAAATTCTTCATACAAGTAGCGCTACGGGACCCATTTAAACTTACGAATGAAGGCCCTGTAAATATTATTGAAATCATCAGACTGATTGCATCTGAAGTCCATGTTCCTAATCCTACCTCTGTTATTCAGTTGATTGCGCGCTAGCATATGATACGAGATTTTCTGGTTTCGAGTCTCGGATAAGGCACGTCTGTTTTTCTAACTGTCTCACTATTGTTGCATATGTTTCTGGTTTCATCTCTAATGATATTGCTGTCAACTAAACGCCAATTACTACCTACTATCTAAGCTTGTAAGAACTTATTTTAAGATAACTATTTACATCCATATAGAGGAATGCAAGTACAGTAGTTATATCAGTAACTTCTTGTTTGTATTGGCTTCCATAAAATTGTAAAATACCATTCATCTCTATAGCGTTAATTTACGCCCCACGAAGTGTTAGTGAGGACAGGAACCAGTCCTACATTTGAAATAATTGGCGAACTCTCTATGCGTGAAAAAATGTGTGGATCGCTATGTATCACGAGTCAAACTAAGAATCCACGTCTGGCAATGTACGCAACACACATGCTAGGTGGCGGTGGAGAAGGAAATATAATTCGAAATATGAAGAAGACAACTGACTGCGCACGAGCAACGGCCTTCATGCAGGGTGGACGTGTATTATAGCGGAGTCTGGAGCTGATCGAAGGCTGCTATCCTATCCGGCCAACCCGAAGAATGGGTGTGGTGACAGCGGCGGTGAGGCGGAACAGCGGCGGATTGATGATGGGGGAGGAAACAATCGTACACGCTGTCTATTGTGCTGGGAGCCGCAATTACCATGTCCAAGACACCTTACGACATCGCCTGACCTCTAGGAATATACTCAGCGTGAAGGGCCTAACACTCAGAGCAGGCACCTCCAGCTAACACAACAATTGACCAGACAGAAATTGCAAGACTGGTGTAGTTGTGTGACTTTAGTGTCCTCCCACATAATCACTAAGAACCTTACACTCAACACGACCACTGATTCGGCCGCGGTACTTCCCTCACATTTAATGTCTGTCCAGGACAGTACCGGTCACCGGACAGTCTCCGCAGACTGTGTTGACTCATCGGTGGGCGGGGAATCCTCGAGGTCTTATCCAGCATGCGGAGTTTCAACCACTGCCAGCACGATCTTCGCCTCAATGGCTCGGTCACTAGAAAATCCTCCGCTTGGGCTTACCAAACGTCCCGTTCTTCTACTTGAGTTTCCATGGCACTTTTTGGTTTTACACCGAAGTGTCGTTCGTGAAGTGAAGAGATTTGGGCCGCTCTGAACATCGGGTTCTTGAGAGGTGTTCTTCGTTATAGCCAAAGAATTTCACTGTGAAATTCAGATTTCGGGCCCGACACAGCCTGAGAACTCTATAGTTCAACATTCCGCCTAGTTATCGGACCTTCGTGCCATCTAGCAGCCCAATACAACAAGGCCAGTAGCGAGGATTCCAGATGGCACGAAGCAGCGCTTGGCATAGCTCTCATTTGCTCAAATCCAAGGAGTGGTGGGTGCCTAAGTACCCCTCGTGGAGCCTGGGAGTTGCCTTGCTAGAGATAGGTTATGTATGACACTTCGTACGACCTTTGCGCTCTCATGTGCAGGTTACAACGTTCCGATAGTAGGGTATGGCACTGCCCCGACACGTGAAGCCCTCGGACGCCTTTCCCCAAAATTTAGAGAGTCCTTGACTGAGGGAGGGAACAGCATTACTTTGAGAAAGACCCCAACATCACAGTAGTGTCCATCAGCCATACAATTAACATGAGAAACTCACGTCTGAATAATTCATGGCCGCCACGCCAGGTCCACAGATTGAATTAGTGATCACAACGATGGGAGCTCAGTTACTACACATGGGTCTTTAATGTTATTAAATTATTTTTAGCTCTCTTACTTAAATAAAATAGCGCCTTCGTACAATTAATAACTCGATATTTTAGGACAACAGTGTTAACTCAAAATATGCTGTCTTTCAAAGGTAACAGCGTTGTATAAACCACAGTTCCTTTACTCCAGCACATTGTCATGCTAAACCATCTCAAGCAAAAGTTTAACCATATGCATTTAAATTGTTACAAGTAACAGATATTTATATACTGCATTTTGTAGGGTATTTAATTAAAAAATCAGATATTTTGATTGCGATGATATTGTACTGAGGCATTGAATTGTAGTGCCCAGGTATTTTAACATCGTGTATCCAAAAATGCATCTAACATAATCTGGACAACACTTTTATCTCTCATGAAATCCATGTAGTACTTCATACATGAATAAATTCCGCCATGGAAAAAAAATTCCGCCACAATCAACGTATGCACTTCCAAATAAATTTCCACAGTATGGGTTAGCCATGCCTGAAAACAGAAAAATGTATCTGCTCACTATATGAAATAAATATATGAAACGCAATACCTTCAAGCTGACAGAAGAAAACATCAACATCATCAAAGGAACGCCACTTCATGTATACACCCTCGTCACCTTTCCGGCCAAATCTAAAATGAAGAAGTAAACAAATATTTTTCATATTTGCCTTTTCTCAATGAAACGGAGATAAGAATTTTAAAGAAGACTAGTAGCATTCGGAAACTTTCATGAAATTTTTCAAATATGTAACTTAAGTCACATAAACATAATATGTTCATGTGAACATATTATGTTCATATGAACATATTATGTTCCTAACACCACTCTTAGTCCATAATGTGTGATTATAACTCATATAGGGGTTATATGTGACACTAGAACTTTATATAATGAGCTTTTAAATATTTTAGGGATTAATTTTGCTCAAAACAATAATATTCTAAAAGAATAGCGATATCGCTATCGTAACTTCAAGAAAAGTTTTGCAACACCGGGATTTCTGAGTTACGAGGTTGCTCACGGCCCAAGAGAAAGTATGAGATAAAATGTACACTGTCTATACAGAATGCCACGCCAGACTTGCCGAATGTATTTTTTGAATGCACCAACTGTTCCAGTGAACATCCTTCAAGTGCAACCAATTGCAGGTGGTGCAAAACTTTTTTGAGGTGTATATTTTCTCATTAAAAGGAAGAGACCGAGATGATTAAAAATTTTTTACTTAAGTGGTAGAATTTAGTCTGTGATTAAAACTGTGCTCTTGAATTGTATTTTAAATCCGTCTCGTTGGGCAAATTGCCGCTCTTGCTCATAGCCTGTTATTCCACTTCGACGGTGGCTAATGTAACATTATTATCAGGCAATATACGCCCTGGATTGCATTGACACCTTATTTTGCTGTGACTTACTTTTAACTGAAATCGAACACCCCTCTAACACCCAACACCATTTTCTCTTTAAATAAAAACCTACAAAAAACTAACCAACCATACTCAAACCGTATTGAATGTCCTTTTTAGAACCGTAAAAAATTCTACAATTTAAAAAAAATAAAAGTATGACTTTTAAACTAAAAAAAATTGGCCTTTTTTAATGAAAAGGAAAGATCTTCAGTGGTCGTCCGACCTCAAGGACAGTCTGAATTGAACATAATTAAATTTGCATAGCACAGTTGCATAAAATAAAATGTCTTAAAAGTTATTTGCTTTAACAAAAAATGTATAACTTGTGTATCAGTCCTTGCAGAGATTTTTGGAATTTGTGTATCCTATCGACGTAGAATCGAATTTTTTGTAACATTCCTCTGTAACTGCCAGCACACTACAAATTATTTATAGAATGTAATCAGATCTGGTATCAAGACTGTAATATAGTGGGTTTCCTTTATATTGCAGTATAATTTAGGATAGTGCTAGATTGATGGTTATAAGCTGAATAAATCTTTTTGGCTGTAGCAGGCCTGGCCTCGCCACTATCCTTCTAGAATCGAATCATTAAAGTGTTCTAGGAGCACTACTTTCATCTTATTTACCAAGCAACATCGGAGCCCACACACAAGAACTGTTACTATTTTTTTCGCGAAACTGAGTCAGCCCAATGCTATACTAACAGACTACGTCCTCAAAAGGAAGTTCCAGGTATGTACCATCATTTCGTCACCGGTATTGGAATGTTTCTTTCAAACTAAGGTTCTCATCAATCTCCAATGAAACCATTCCATGTCGTAATCGCCACATTCAACATCCACGTAACACTTCTGGCACCAGCCCCTTTTAGTTCATGATCAGGAATATTTTGCCTAGTTAAACCCATATAATAGGGCATGTGTCATGCAAGCCGAATAGCTCAGTACAATTATATTTGCTTTTGCAAAACAGTCATTGCGAAGCTTTGCAATGTTTTGCGAAAATTTAGAAGTTTTTGTGCGAAGAGGTTGGTTATGAGATTCTTATTGGGATACTTTTTTCGAGATTGTCCGTCATCGTCTGTTTGTTTAGGTGGATGATATGGCTGGTTGGTCTTGTTGGTTGGTCTAGTTGGTTGGTCTTGTTGGTTGGTCTTGTTGGTTGGTATAGCCAGTTTTGTAGGGACTGCCAGTCTTGAGCTCAGTCAGTCTCGACAGGAACCAGTCTTGGATGGTGTCATGTGTGCATATGTGTGGACTCTGTAGCTGATGTATAAGGGTATGTATGAGCTGTGCTTGGAAATACATGAATTTTTTTTAGTTTTTTTGTAGTAATATATATTAATAAATTTAAAATGTATTCAATATTTACTTTTTTATTTTAACCCTATATCGTAACCAACTTGTTATAAATTAATTTTGTTGAAAAAATGTTATAACGCAAATATTTTTTTGTTTAGCTAACCATTATGTCTATAAAGGGCTTACACAATCATACAGACATTCCGGAAGCTTGAAATGATGTTTGCAAACTGAATTTCACGAGCATACCTATATGCCTGTAAATATTTGCTTGCTTACGACCCTTGACTTGCGAATGTGTGGTTTGCTGTATAATTATAAAAAAATAATATAAAAAAATGAATGTTTGGCATGGGCACATAATCTGATTTAATATTAATACCTGACTAAAAAAATAAAAGAGTCCTTTAATGCAATGGTAAATACAATGCATTTAATCAAAAACAGCTCTCTTATATGTACATGGGGTCATGAATCATAAACGGATTAATTGAAAATAATTATAAAAATAATGTAACGAAATGTTTAATACATGTATAATTAATATAATTGTACGAGGAAATTCGGCCAGTTCGTTTGGACGTTTAATATATAACATTTAAGCACTCGCATTTTTCTGAACTGGGCGGTACAGTGATCAGAGTACCCACTTGCTGTTCGAGGTGATGTGGGTTCGAATCCCCATGCCTCTTCGATAAATTATTTGTTTTTTAAATGTTGCCAGCTGTCATGGGACAGTGGAAATTTTACATAATTTTAATTTTATAAACCAATTTTGCATTAAAAATATTATATATGTTCGATAAATTAAACTGTATTTTTAAATATTCGAGAATTTTTCAAATATTATATAATTAATGAAATTTTAATTAATTTTAATTATTTATGAATACATCGATTCCAAGACGTCTGATCGTTCCATGATTGTTTTTAAGTCCAGTCATCTGCCTGACTCGCGAGTGTAGTGTCAGCAATTGGTTTGGCAATGGTAAGGGGGTGGTCGATGCTTTTCGGGTCGTTTAGGAGTAGAGGGGGGCCGGCCATGGTCGTTGAATGAGAGTACTGCATGTCAGGGAAGTGGTCATGGTCATGGGATTAGAAGTGACCTGAGAGAAAAAAAGGTAGGGGGTGGATGTATCTCTGTGGGATGGAGGGTGGGGGTCATATGTTTTGATCCTTCAATATAATTTACGACGATGCTTGGGACCTTGTTATAAATACCTTTAATTTTTCGACATTTTTACCAAAGAAAAAATTGGTTAGAATATGGTTTGGTGAGACGGCGAGGGGTAGTTGGGGAGGGGGGAAGGGCATAAGGTGGGTTGTCGAGATTGGATGGATGTTGATGTTCAGGTGAAGTGTGTATGCAATATGGCGGTCCTGTCATTGGGTCAAATAATCGTTATGACATCAAGATCATATTGGCTTTGAAAATACCAGCCCGATGATATATAACACTCTACACTTATGACATTAAATATTTTAACTAAAACGATATATTTAAATTTAAATAAAAAATATTATTTTAAAACAATTTTTTATTTTTACTTTTTAGTGTGTATTGTCGGGGGTGGAGGGAACCAGTATCCCCAAAGATGTTGTGCACCATAAACATCGCTGCAATAAATCTTACTTTCATTTTTAAAAAAAATTATAAAAACCAATACATAAATCGAAAAAACTTTATGATCTGTGGCGACACTGTCGTCATTTATTTTTCTACGCAAACGGGCAATCATTATTAGAGATCGAAGGTAGAGGGCCAATATTTTAAGTTAAAAAAAATTTTTTTTTTCGTTAAAATAATTTTAGTTTTTATTAATATGATTTTTAGGTTTACATGTCCTTGACAATGGCCGGCCGTGGCATGGGTAGCGGCGAGGGGGGAGATGAACATCCAACAAGGCAGCCGAGCGTGACCTCTTGTGACGTCATAATGGCGGCAAGTCCTCCTCCATTCTACCCCAGGACCCTGTGTCCCCGGACATACATTCCTACACAACTGTTGGTTATCTAGCTTACCTCTTGTATCTTTGTTGGCAGATATTTTCTTTCCGAGTGTTAAGGAATAATTAATTGGTAATAACATGGAATCAATATGGTTATAAATTTCTCCTTTCGGTTCACTCCCATTTATATTAGCTTTTCTTAGTTCTATAAATTTATGGAAATTTAGCTTACGCTACGAAATAAAACTTGATATAATGAAAAGTATGAATACCGGAAATGACTACATTTTACTGGTATGTTAAAGGCTCTTTCGAGGAATGGTTGTAAAAATTTACGTTAGTGCATTGAGGTAAAATAACCACGATAATAAAATAAGTTACGGCAAGCTTTATAATGTTGTCCACTCCCTTGCATGTCGTAAACAGACTGTAATAAAGTACTTGAACTTGCAAGCTCAGAAATAATTAAAGACGTGGTTTCCCGCCACAATTTCCCGCTATACGAAACCTGTTGTTTCTAACAGGTGCTCTTATAAAAAGGGTTCGACGAAACAAATTTTTATTGAAAAGCTACTTTTTATATGGGCTGCCCAAAAATGTTTAGATAGATTTCGGAGTTATATTTATTCACCTACAAAAAATGGATAGGTGGCATTTTCCGTATTAAGACGCTGCATCGGTTATAACGACAGGTTATGCTTCTATGTTAAAACTACAGCCAACAAACTATAGATTTCCTGTTCTGTGCGTAAGTAGGTATTCAACAACGAGGTTTGGTGTCCAAGGGAACTGGAGAAATTTGTGGCACAACTGATGGTAGGCTCACAGCAGTGGTTTTGAGTAGATGAGTTATCATAGCAGCAAGAATTCGTGGATTCCTATTCCTTCGCTTCCACGCTTCTTGGAACAACGTGGATGCAGTTTTTCTTTCTTTCTTTTTAAGCGCGCCAAGTTAGCCGTGAGAAATTGGGCGTCTTAATGCCTTTATTTCTTCCAGTTTTGTAAATATTTGTTAACAGTTCTAGGTATTGTAATAACCAAAACACTCTCCCAAAAAAAAAAGTTACTAACAAAAGCTGAAAAAATAATCCTGTGCTATAAAGTTACCATAGAAGGAATTCGCACATTCATTTACTTTGGTAGTATTTAAAGCTCAGTAAAAACAAACAAAGTGCAAATATACAAGAAAATATCGCAGTTATACGTTTGCGCCTGCTTCATAGAAAAACTTCAAGCTCTTCGTCATTATTGTAAGTTTTCTTCCAATGGTCGCAAGGTGTACTGAGAAACATGTTTGAAATTATTTGACGCTTACAAAGCTCGGCCTCATCTGGTACGCACGTGCTGTCAACAATAATTTTGTCATTATCTTTTATGTGCTATGGATACTTACGGCATTATGGCGTATTTTCCAGTAGAAACATCCCACATTATACTGTACATTATGTCAAATAAATTGTGGAACTAATTTAGAGACGTGGTCACTGGTCTAGTAGAAAGAACAATAGTTTATATAAATATATACTGGAAAACCATTTAATTGCGATAAAACGGTCCTTTGAACATGTGAAACATAAATTGAACATCACCAATAGACTATTAACAGAGCGTTTTCCAAGCAGGAGTCACTCATCTCAGTAAAATATTCGGAATGTCATCCCGTTGACTGTGTTACTAAAATCTTTACATGCATATTTCAAATGACAGCAAACACGGAGTTTATGCATTTTTTTGCAATTTATACGCATTCTTCACTTAAGCTTCATAAAACTAGACATATGATAAACCCTCGCAAGAAAAAACATGTAGTGGGTTGAGGTTTGCTGAATATGGTGGCCATTTTACAGGCCGATCAAGGTATATACATTCCAATCATTATTGCTACCTCAGTCTGTGTATTCGCATTACCAGCAAGAAAAGAAGCAGGTAACTTACAATGCATCAGTTACATTTGAGGTCACGTACTCTGAAATACACCCGCAAGCAGATGTGGCAGTAGAATGATAAAGAAATCACGATACACTTGTTCTGTGAGCATGTATGGAAAAAAATTAGTTCAGTTAACTTGTCCCCCATCATGATAGAAGCCGTTTAGTAAAAACCTATGTTGATCCATTATTTTAAATCCCCCCGCCCCCCCCAAATCACAATCACCGTCCCTAAAAAACCTTGATTCGTCAGTTAACGAAATGTCTTCCAAGAACACTTGATTAGACAGTCAGTCTAGGGAACCCATTCAGAATACTATACTGCAAGGACAGTCGGTTGGCGGACGGATGCAGTTGTTCGTGTAATAGGCATACCTCTGACCATATTCCTGATGAGTTACTGAGATACTCCATGGCTTACTGCTACTGAGTTCCTGTTCAGCGTGATGTTGTACCTTTGTTTCCAAGAAGGTAGCAAGTGGGCTGAAGGTGCACTCACAGTTCACGCACTGCTAGTGCGGCATTGGCGGTCACTTTGCGGCACATTTAGCATTATTCTCGCGATAACGAGCCTTAAAAAGAGAATGGGCTGCTAGGATGTGGACCAGCGCTTGTCTTTCAGGCGCGTGGATAATCTGCTATGAGAACCATGTACGTCTGTACTGATGAAACCTGTTAATAGGTATACGCATTAATTAGTGACGGGAAGTACAAATTAAGTAAGAATAAATAAACTGGCGAATTGTTTATCTAAAAGTAACATATTTACTTTTGTTGCCTGTGATAAAGTAATGGGAAACATAGAAGGAACATATTAACAAATACAGAAGATATGTTAAGGGTTATGTTAATAGGTAATCATTTTGAGGCGTGAATTCGTATTTGGCGCCAGCACTCAAATAAAGAGGACTTGTAATTGCACTTAGAGAATGCGTAGCTGTTAAAATGACATTCGTTATTAAGAAGGCTTTCAAAAATAATATTGGTATCATACGCAAATATTAAAGCAATTACTCATTCAGTTATTCTATTGAGGGGACAAGCGAATGTAGATTCACGTTTAGCAAAACAACTTTTAAATCAATAGCATATACAGAATGGAATTCAAAATGGGGTAACCAATCGTTGCATCGAAATTCTTATAAAAAAGTAATAAGTTTGTGAAACGAAAACAATCGTGAAACCATAACGTGAAAAACCGCCACTAATAAAAATGTTACTCTCGTGATATGTTTAGTTCTGGATTTATGATGTCCATGGCACCAGAAATGCATGAATTAAAGATTAACTCTAAGCGAACTATTTTGTTAGAACTGCCACCGAAAGCTAACTATGTAGATAAAAAAGGGCGCCACCTCTACAGAAAATAGGAAAACAATACGCAATATAGCCAGTCAGTCAAGTAAATGGTTGAAAATTAAAGTCCTTGTGTTTATGATCCGGTCAAACTACGGAAATAATGTGTTACATCCTCTTCCCTTGAGAGAATTGCAGACCAAGGACTCTTGAGTCCTTGGATGCCAAATGGTAGGTTGAGGGGTTCAAACATCTGCAAGTGTTAAGCCAACAAGTAATTAATAGCCTCACTATATTCCTGTTCGTGGGCAGTTACGCATCACTCATAAATACTTTCCTAAATTACAGCGCAATTGATTTCAACGTCATTTAACGAACGTATTATAGTACTGCAACGTAATTAACTTTATATAATTGTGTGCACCAAGGCTACCCAGTATCAAAATCTAAAGTGTAATAGGTTGGAAGGTGCATAAAAAGAGTTGTATTGCATTCGCAACGAATGAGGATGGAAAATCACTTGGGATAACAATCCTCAGCCCAGTCAGCCGAAATCTAACTGCGGCCTCAATAACGAATGTCAGGCACGCTCTCTCAGTTGGAACAACAGTAGGTCGAAACTTCCCTTCATTTCCCTTCATTCCTTATCGGGCAATGCAACATCCCTTGTGGGAATCCGTCCTCGTTTGGAAATCTTCGACGACAGGAAGCACGCAGAACTCCTGTTCTCGCTACTTCCGATGGGAAGCCGGCGATGACCAAGTTGTGGTAACGCGCCAGTCCCGTGGCAGTGACAACGTGTGTCTGTTTAACACAACTCTGTGTGTGGTCTTCCGGTGCTGGGATTCGTTTTCTGCTGTGTTGTTTCCGGTTCCTGCGTCGACATCACGGCGCCAGCGTTGTGACGCTCGCTGAGATACACCAAACGAATTGGAAGTAGCGTGATTAATGAATTAAAAAAATGGCAGATCGCAATAATTATGATTTAACTACTCATTGGATGTGGATAGCACATGATGCGCAGTGTGAATTGTATACTTGGATTTATATTAAATGAATTTAATTTATGTCCCATGACAGATACAGGATAAAATCGGGGCGGCGCAGTCCCAACAATCCCTCTACTTTGGGTATAGCGTTACTTTCGTAATTTTCTTTTTAAAATCATAAACAAGCTAGAAAAAAACCAATACACCTCAACTCCTGTGTCTTACAGCGCGTCGAGGATCTTCAGTGCAGCGGAACCATGTGTGGTGCGGCCCGATGCAATGGTGCATGCCGGGTCATCGCCATCTCGACAGAGAGCCAGACGCTATGCCAGCGTTAGAGAGCCGCCCCGCTGAACACGAAAACACGTAACTTTACTTTAAAATAGGAAACCCCAGATAAACAGCCTTAATACGGGGCCGCTGCCCAACAAAAAACAGCTACACGGCACCCCGCCGCCGACCCAATGATTTGAGTATGTGTCGGGGTGAATTTGATTTACAAACACCCTGTGAGTTGTGAGAGCCTTAGGCTCCTGGTCTCACGACGCCAAGGCCATTCGGTGGCGTATGAGGGCTCGGCGGCGGCCGCCCCGCCTTGGAATGTCGCTCCGTTGCGCAATTGACACGGCGTGTCGACTGCAGAAAGTTTCCCCGCGCCTTGCTCCAGACNCCCCTTCTGTCTACACTCCCCTCCTCCTGACCCTGAAACCGATCCTCCAACATTTGCATACGGGGGTACGTGAGTGGAAACGTTCATTGGAGCCCCCCCCCCCAGCTCTAACCTCCCTCACCATGGGTGATTTGATCTCGTCTGGCTGCCTGAACGGTTAAGACTCGGTCTGACACTCCATGTTGAATTACTGGTTACGCGCTTATTTCAGTTGTCTAGGTACAGTTATTTGATGAAATAATATTTCATGATGTAAATATATCAGGATAATCTGAATTTCGACGTGGTGTTCCCGCTAATCCTGGGAAATAATGAGGAAAGAATGTTAAATTTACTCCAACTAACATTGCCATGAATTGGATTTTAAGTCATATTGGGTTCATTGTTATGCCAGTAAATAAAGGATATCATTTAATAAATCCTGCTATAATAGCAAATACAGCTCCTATTGATAAGACATAGTGAAAATGAGCAACAACGTAATATGTATCATGAAGTGTAATATCAATAGATGAATTTGATAATACAACTACAGTTAATCATTCTAGAATAAATAAAAATACAAATCCTATAGCTTATATACATGATGGTCTAAATGTTAATTTAGATCCATATATTGTAGCTAATCAAGTGAATACTTTAATACCAGTAGGTACTGCAAAAATGATTGTAGCTTAAGTAAAATAAGCTCACGTATCAACGTCTATTACTGCTGTAAATATATGGTGTGCTCATACCACGAAACCTAACAACCCAATTGCTGCTATAGCAAAAATTATTCCTAAATTTCCAAATACTTCTTTTTTTCCTCTTTCATGTGCAACTATAGCTATCTGGCGATATACATTACTCTGTAGAACATACATAAATTCTGAACTTCTGTCAAGTAACTGTAGCGTAATTAATGCGTCATTATGTTTAAATTATCTATGGATTATTGCCGTTTCACAATTACCAGATAACGTGTAGATAAAATTTAGCGACTACATTGGAAAGTATTTATGAAATGTAAATGCACTGTAATAAGAAATGTTCAGTTATTTCACTGAAAATAAAGTGATGGCACATAAATGGAAAATTCAACATGGTGGGTATGACCAAAATTAATAAGATCAGAAACAGCATCTTCATTTGTGTGTTTTGAATTATTTTCTCAAGATCGTCCTCTAAGAAATTATATTTGTTATCTTCAGAAAATTGTTATAAGACCCTAAATGCAGGCTACTCAAGATGAAATGGAAGGATTAGTTGTAAAATGCTTGACTTCGATGAAACAGGCAAAATTTCCATACTTGGAAAATATAACAAAAAATTTTTGAAGTCTCATTCAACCAAGATTGACATAATATGAAAGTTCGCCATTATTTTATATGACCCCATAAAAAATATGTATGTTAAGACGACCATGAAAAATCGTTGTTCTGAAGTTAACAACCCTACGAGAACTTCATTTTGTTTAAATTCTACGATAAAAAATTACTTCATTCCTGTAATCGCGTTCAGACTTTCAACAAAATGCTTTATAATTTAAGCTTCCCTTAAAGATATAAAGAAGAACACTTGCGAGGTTACCAATTTATATCCTATTGCCTTGAAATGTTTGTCGGTAGCTACGTAATAATTTTCCAAAGTCCTCTTCTTCTTCCATGGATAAGGCCTCTTCAGCCTGTTCCGGCACCTATTTCGCTCTGGGTCTTCTTACATCTCGCTTACCTCTCGGTTGGTATCCCATTGCTAAAGCCGGTAGTCCGTTTTCTGGCATTCTTCTTAGATGTTCACACAACTTCTTGTTATTTTTCTTCAGCTTGTCGAGTAACAGTTCTTCTTCAAGTTCTTCCCGTAAATCAGTATTACGTTTCTTCTCTAATAGGATGCCCGCTAATGTTAATCTAATTAATTTCATTTCTGCTGCTTAAATTTTTTATTTATCTTTTACAGTTATTAATCTTGCTTCATTTCCATCAATTAGAAGCGGCACTGCAAAAGCATTAAAATGTTTTACTCTTGTGTCTTTTCTTGTCTTTTGTTTTAAATGTCTAATGAATTGTCCCGCAGATCTTTCGGAAGGTATTTAGCTTTTGTCTAAATCTGTTTCTTTATCATAAGAAATATAATATCCTAAATATTTAAAATCCTGAACCTGTTATATTATTGTTCCATTTAATTCAATGTTTGTCCTTATAGGTTGGTTGCCTTTAAATGCCATGGTTTTGGTTTCATCCGTTGATATTTTAAAACCATATTCTTCTGCTATTTCATTTAAAATATAAACAAATTTTTGCAACTTGTCTTCACTATCTTGAATGATATCTTAATCATCTGCAGATAAAAAGGAACTTATGTAAATGTTATCTTCGAGATGAATTCCTGGGTCAAGTAAAGATTTCCATGTTCTGGACATTTCGTAAATGCAGATATTAAAAATTGTCGGCGATATACTACAGACAGCCCCGTCTCACGCCTTAATTTGTGGGAAATGGTTCTAATTTCTTAGCGACAAACTCAATTTTAGAGGTCGTTGACGCATTGAAGAGTTACGAGCTTCTGGGTTTCAATTACCGATAAGAAATGCTTAATGCGTTCTTTAAAGAAGTCAAATTAGGGTTAGCCGCAATGTATTAACACAATGGCTGCTATTGAAGTCATACGACGTAGTCTCATTTCAACAGATTTTTATGGAGTTTGCGATAAAAACTGCAACGTCCCGCAGTTTGTAAACACATTGAAGACGCAATATTACGTTTCCAACAGTTTTCGTGAAGTTTACTGCAACATTATTTTACGTCGATGGCATTCGAAGTGTGCAATTACTCAAATGAACGGAATGAACTGAATGTTATGCTAACCTACGAAGGTGCATTTCATTGGCTCACGTTCAATCAACTCTGTATTATATTGGCAGACAACTGGCCAATAATGAACTCTGTAGACTACAGTAAGCTTGTCCGGTGAAGTGTTGACCAATAGTAGAGTGGTAAATGGGAAT
This sequence comes from Clitarchus hookeri, assembly GCA_002778355.1. Classification (NCBI taxonomy): domain Eukaryota; kingdom Metazoa; phylum Arthropoda; class Insecta; order Phasmatodea; family Phasmatidae; genus Clitarchus; species Clitarchus hookeri. The sequence goes on from NQII01006163.1 coordinate 95,325, forward strand.
ACAGAGTCGAAAAGTACTGGTATTCTATGAAGTGGTGGATATAAGTCACTTCTAACTTGTCTTGAGCGTTTCTAAATATGTGTCGCTTTCGAAGTGTTAATTACATTGAAAACTATAAGAAACTGAAGATAAACTCGTAAAATTGCTTGGCCTTGATGGACCAAGCAGTTACACTGTAGAGTTGTCTTCACATTCAACAAATATGTACAGTATATCGTCTGGAGCAGGCCGAGGTAAATTTCTCGCCCGGGTGAGCTGGCGATTGTCCCCAAACTTCTTACTCTTCACACCTTTCCTCAAAGTTCCCCCCCCCCTTCCGCCACATAGCTACCCACGTGGGTCTCACCGATACACGCAAGTGCAGGGATGCTCCTGTAATTACTTATTTTTTTAACTTAACACATGTTATAACATAATTAAACATTCTCACTTTGCTAAATTGTTTTAGTTTTTACTGTTAGAAGCGAGTGAAGATTATTACACCGGAATTATAGATTCCCACTTGGTGTTTCAGATTTTTAAGGGACAGTAATGTAAATTATATACAAGGAGAAAACAATGTTACACTTTGTGACTGCAGGCCAAAGCGGGTAGGATGATGCGTTGGGCGAGTCCATGGTAATAATGGCGCGGGGGAGTTGAGTTCAATAGAAATAAGGTGACTCATACATCTAGAGTAAAATGATCGTGGTACAATATGCTTGATATATTATCCAACTGTGTACCCAACATTTCCGAACTTAAAAACACTTAAATTTGAAATAAAAAGTACATTTAAAATCACTTGAAAAATTTTGACCTCGATTTGACTGCCATTTGAGCCGTTCCTGTATGTCTTAAAAATTACACACTTGGTTCTGGAGTTTTGTCACCATCTATTCTCTCACTTCGGTGCAGATATGAAAGCATAAAAAAACATTGACTGATTTATTTTTAAGCGTGCGGAACTGAGTTGGAGTTTTCTTGAAATGGGGATGGTGAACCACTTGAGGAAAACCATTTCAGTGCAGCAAGGCAGCACCGAACCTAGAGTTTTCAGAATACGGTTCTGACACGCCAGCTTTCCTATTCTCAATTTCGGAGAAGTACGTGCATGGTGGAATTACCGAATCTGTATGGTAGCCGTATATGGAATATGGCGTAAGAGTGCATATGCCATCTCCGTGTCCCAAAACTGAATTGCTTTTCTTTCTACGCATCTGTCAAAACCACATGGTTTCGACTTAAGCTAACACGCTTTTTCCGAAAATAAGTACTTTGATGTGCTAGTGCATTATTTTTGACTAACTTGTAACGCAAATAATATACGACCAAGTTAAACAAAATGTCATCATCTCACGTAAAAGCGCGGGTTGAGGTTAAAAAAAAATGTAAACTAACGCCACACCATTATTTAAATATGTAAATTTGTCAATTTTTTTGGCAAATATGGATTTAACGTTGAGGAGATGCGCAGAAGACGAAAATCGATCGGACAGCACTAAATATCGATACACTGCACTCGCAGGTTGAGATGCAGATTATTACATGTGGGAGAAGTTGAGAATGATGCCGTTGCTAGCCGATGGGTTTTCTTGCGGTACTCCAGTTTCTTTTGCCCAGAAGTCAGTTTCCATTTGTAGAATTAAAAACCAGCATGAGGGTAACAAAGGCCTTCTCTAGAATGACGCATGAACATTATTAACCGGTCAATGACGGTGCTAATTTTTACGTGTATCGGAACGCTACAAAATGGACGATAAAAATGAACTAAGCAGGGCTTTTAAAATTTCTCAACCGTGAAAATACTACAGATAATATTTTTAAACTTTTTTTTTTGACATACGACATTTCATACATGAAAGCTGTGTAACGGGAAGAATTCCAAAATCACAATTACATAACGTTGCAAGAATTCGTGGATGTGTGCGAGAGGCAGACAGGGTTCTTTGGAAAAACGAGCTGTTTCGATCGAGGAGGCAGTTGGTCGAAGCAGTGAAAGAAACATTTTCTCCTTCCCCAAACTGTACACGTTCGTGACGTGGCTCTTATAAGGAGAAATATTTACAGCTCCAGCAACAATAGCTGTGGGATCCCTCCAACACTAAAGAACTTTTACGAGATGGTGGCCAGTAAAACGAAACAAAAAGTCCAGCGCCAGTTGCCGGACAAAGAATGTCACAGACCGCGCGGCGTGGTGGTGCCGGGAAGTGACCTGTCTTTTTCTTTTGCCTTTTTGTCTAGCAGCATCCAAACGCCACCTGTAGTAAATTAATGCGTTTTCGGAAACTAAAACTATCGTGCTCATAAAAATATTTTTAAAACCGACTGATGTAATAGAAAAGCATATTGAGGTTGCCACCTGTGTAGGCCGCCGAACGGTGTGCAGAGCTCCAGCAGAAAACGTTTCATTAAAAAACCGTCCAACCTCCTTGAGTGAGATCTACTTACGAATATCATTTAAGAAACGTCGCGCTTCTGTATACGTTTTTCAGTGCCTCTATTTCTCTCTAAAGCATGTTTTGTGATAGTGAAAATGGCTCAAACGTGGGGTTTGCACGGTCGGTTTTTTAGGTATGAACATTCCGGCACAAAACATTAAAAAAAGGAATAGGTACGTGCAACAAGTCTTTATTTTTATGTCATAAAATGGCAGGGTCTCCGCTGAAAGATTCGTAGAGGCGCGTTATCGACGGCAAGACTGCACGCCAGTTCAGTGCTTTGTTCGTAGAGGCGATGAGAGAGTTGATGCGCATGCCTCGGTGGCCCCTAGCGCCCCCACGCTTTTAGGTCTCAGACGAGCAAAATTCCTTCAACCAGGTTAAGGAACAACCAGCTTAAGGAACCCACCTGTTTGAACTGCGTTGCAGAGTTTTTAAAATACTTTTTTTTTTTTTCAACGAAACTACTAAACTTGTGTCCAATGTGCTGATCTACGGAAAAAACACACACTTCGGATGGGGCCTGTTGAGTGCTTTCAAGACATCGCGCACATTAGGAACTAAATTTTAGAGCACTCCGCCATAGCTAAAAACGGGATTTTCAAAGCACCATATCTCAAAATATACGCGCCAGATACACCCAAAAATCCTCAAGGACCCAGCGTTGATCCTTGAAACAGACTCCGCCAATAAGATGATAGGGTGAGAGCTGAATGTCCCACGGGTACACGGCAGCACGACGAGAACACTGCACGCCAGTCCAGAGCCCTGAGCTTAGTGGCGATGGCGCTCTCAGTGCACGTTGGAGTGTTGTCCGTATCACTTTCGCCTCAAGCGCGGGAAATAGCTCGAGGTAGGTGGTTCTTTCAACAATTTCCGAAACCTAGATTTATTTTTCTGTTCACTTTGTATCCTTCCACAGCTTGTCAAATTTATATTGCCATGTGCCCGATCACTTTATTCATACGCCGATAAATCCTGCCGGACGATGGCACTGATCAACTGGTTTTCTTGCGGATCTCCCCATTCCATGTTTCTAATACGCTAATTATTACTATTATTACCATATGCATTAAAACAAATCATATATACGTGCATTGCACAAATTAAAACATTATAACTTTAATACGACATTAAGACAAGGAACTACTTTCCCTATACCACTGTCAACTTGACTGGTATATTCTGTTCACGGTTAACTGAGCACTTGTAAAAGTTCTGCTTAAGAACTACTTTACTCTTCATTTTGTATCCTGCTGCCATATTAAAATTAACATTGTCATTTAACGTCTCGCTCTAATTATGCGTCATCCAAGTGAAATTGGGGAATTTTTAGGAAAACAAATATGTTAATAATATAAAAATTTCTGTGTACAAGACAAAAACCACTGACTTCAGTAGTCATACTGTTGAGGTTTAATGAATAAAGGCCTTTTAATAAACGAAATGTTTTATTATACTTTAACAGCAAAACTGANGCCTCGCTCAATTTAGAGAATGAACGAGTATTACTCCTTCTTGGCGCGGTCACGTATAACTTCACTTTTATCGCGGGCCGGCACCAATATTTTCGCCGATATTTCTACCCCTTCACAGATTCTATGCAGAACTATGTGTCTGGGCCCATAACCTGTTGAGGTTTAATGAATAAAGGCCTTTTAATAAACGAAATGTTTTATTATACTTTAACAGCAAAACTGATACAACAATGTTGACCGTTATATATTTATCAACTAGAAAAAACAAAACACTACACAGTGTTGCCAACAACTTAAAACTGAAGTTACCAAATAATAATTATTACATTGCCATATTTTAACACATACATTTAAACATTATAAACTATTCCCGGTAAAGTGAGCACTTTTGAAAGCCCTACCATTTGGGATAATAGTCAATAAATACTTTTTAGCCTTAGACGTTAACCTGGTGGAATATACACACTGTGTTTTTTACTTACTTGGCGTTATTAATTTTAAAATGTTGTTAAAGGATAAATAACGGCTGAAAGGCAAAAGTAACTAGGGCCTCAAAAGTGCTCAGTTTACCGTTAACAGCCTCTCGTTAATACTCTCGATACAACATTAAGTCTTACATATATTTTTCTTAATTCACTGCCAACTTAAATGGGAGTCTGTACTGTAATGTACTTGTTTTTCGGGCCAGTAATTTTTTTTTTCAAATGTTGATTTCAAAAGAATTTACTTTACAGTGAACAACATTTGCTGGTAAGTGTGTGCTATGAGATTGCAACCAGGCGATCGCAATCTCACAAACATAACTCCGGTGATTGGGACACGAGCCTTGGGCCCGAACAAGGAACCTCCTCCGACGGGGCGGAAGGCCTTGGGGTTTGTTAGTCAACAAGCGCCCAATATTAAGGCTGAAAGCGTGGAGGACACGGTATTTTGTCCTTGGTCTTCGAGATGAAGACGCCAGGAGATGGAGTGTGCCGACATAATACGTCTACAGTCATCAGCCTTCAGAGCCAGGATTCAGGTGAAGACGTTCTATTTAAATAGCATCCAAACTAAATAATGTTTCGAGGCTTAGTTAAATTATATTTAATTATTTCTCCGAGCTTCTCCGATTTACCTTATATTTCAGTTACGAGTTGTAACTAATATTTAGCAAATACAACGAATTGCAAGCCTACTTAATTCGCTCTATCCCTGACTACTACGCATTCCCTAACCGATTAAATGTACAATTTTAACTAAACATAAAATTGTAACAGTGCATATTAGAATAAGTATTTGTGCAGATGTGACGGGGATTTTATTCCAAGTCTGATTTCAGGAAAATGTCCAATTTACCACAAACAAGCTATATTTGCCATTCTAAAGCAGCTATAAGCTTGACGTCGAATATGTTTTTTTTTTGTGTCATACTGAAGCATGCCTAACTCGCATTCGGGAAGTCGTGGGCTCGATTTTGTTCGCCGGCACTGTGGGAGGGGGGAGGGGTTGGTTTATCTCAAATTATTTTTTACGTCCCTTCCTGACAGATTCTGGCTCGGTTCTTTAATATACACTTTCCTAATTTTTTATCCAGTATATTAATAACTGTTAATTTCAAAGTATACAATAAAATAAATGCTGTATTAGTGCAGAATACTAAAGACGCATGCTTTGTGCTTCCGGAGGGTGGAGCTAAGGTAGGTAAGTAAAACTTAATTTCTAGTCGACAGAGGCAGGGGCGGAGAATGAATAGGCCATGGCTTTTGTTGAGGAACCATCCCAACATTAACCTGGAGTTATTTTAGAAAATCATAAAACCGAAGTCAGTATGGCTGGACCAAGAGTGATAATATAATATTATCAATGAAAACGTTAGTGTTTTATGCCACAAACCTATGGATACAATGTAATAACGACCCAATACCCATATCACAGTGAGCTCAGAACCACTGCATAGCCTACAAGGCACTCAAAATTTTTGCATCACGCCAGGGATTGAGCTCGAATAATCAGTAGTTTGACTTCTCACCATGGGAACGAGGTGCTATAAAAGTCACAGTTACGGAGGACCTCCACTATGATTTCAACCATTCAAGCAAACTTTGGCATACCCAGTGAAAATTTGCACTTTTTGCATAGTTTCATTTGAATTGAAGGTTCTGGATATTCCCTGCAAACTGCATGCTATCTTAAGGTCGGGCATCTTTGCGGGAGTATTTTATGAATTAGTGACCTCTAGGAAAGTTCACTAAATCCCCTAATGTTTAATGCACAAAGTTGGTGATACATGAATTTTTTTGGGTCGTAATTTGCGAATCCAAAATCAAATCAATTTGCTATATGAAAAATTATGTATTTTCGTTCCACTGTTCGTGTAGGAAAGAGAGTGAAATACTTATGTATGCAATTCCTAAAATTATCCAGTAGCAACTCTGTCACGAGTTGTACGCGTTCATCATCCTAAATTCTGAATGGATAAAGTACTAAATTGTAAATTGAAAGAAGGTTCCGGTCTGTTTGGCGAGTTACGTTATAACATGTTGCTGATGTGTGAGGCCTTTTTCTTGGCGCGAGCAGCTGAAGTTCGACAGAAACGCGGTATTCACTTCTGGGCCCTTTACGGCCATCAAACATTTTGCCTCACCAAACGAGAACTCCCTTGCCTGCAAACTGGTACTTTTCGCCGATGTTGGAGGTGTGATTACCTGTTCCCCGTTCTCTCCAGATGTATAGAGGTCCGGAATCGGCAGCGAAACTGAATTCTCTCTCATTCCGCAAAGAGCACTGAACCCCATAGCTGACCTCCCCAGTCATTGTGTTCCTGATACCACAGCAAATGCCGTCTCCGATGGGTAGGAAATCTCTTGGTACGCGAGCTGAACAGGTGCCAAAACATCGGGCAGTGGAACTGACCTCGTGAATTCACAAGATGCTACCCAAGGTTTGCTGAATGCCCGTTTCACCGTGCCGCGCATTTCAATTGGACGGCGAGCTGACGAATTCCTGAACATACCACGCCTCGTGAACGACATGTGGTCGCCAGACTTGATGAAAACACAAATTGCAGAAGAGGTCAAATGAAATAATTTGACTTTTACTGTAAGTATAGTCCATTAACGGTTACTTACAACTTTTCTAAAGCCATGCTAAAGTTCTACTTTTAGAATATTCCTCCGCTTCGTGCAAACGAAGGTTACCCAAGTCTAGAAAATGACACCAAAGGAACATCACACCGCATTCGTGCGCACTCAGTGTAATAACAGTTTACATTAGAACTATTTCTTACTAGGCATTACCAACACACCCATTTTCTCTGTTTTTATTAATTTTAATTATAAATTAAATATAATAATTTATAGACAGAATATAAGTAAAAGTTCAATTTTATCAAAAAAGATGCACTTTTGTATTAACAGAATTATAAAACGCTTGTGTTTATGGCATATTTATTAAGCAACCAAACGCATCTTACACGGGGTGATTTTTCAAATGTTCGATTAAAAAAGTGTGAAGAAACCGCGAATAGACTATACCTACGAGAATATTTAAGAACTAATATCTAGGTGTCGTGGTAGAACAACAGACACGCGTTTCGGGAAGTCGTGGATTCCATACCTCCCAACTGCACTGGGGGTGGTTTTTCTATTGTTTATAAACAATATGACTTAAAATAACCGTAATTACTTCTCTTCCCCTCTTATTGGCTTGCCAAATAGACGCGTACGTTTCGTCCTCTCGAGGGGAATCCCTAGTAAACAATATTAAACTAAACGCCTCAAGGTCACATTGGAACATAATGAAGCATTGCGGCGACGACAGAAAATAGCATAAACCAGCTTCGTGTGTGTTCTGTTTCCTCATACTTTAAAGCAGCGGCTATATGGTTTAATTACGGCAATCTGTTCAGGAAAGATAGCGTATTGTCGCTACAGTTCAATATACTGTTCTACAGAATAAGAAATATCGTAAACAGATGGCCACTTACAGCGTTTCCGCTCATTTCGACACTTTTAAACGACCGCATTTATGTTTCAACAACCACATTTATGAACGGGCAACAAAATATCGACTTTAATTTCTGTCGTGAAAAAAAAAAAGAATTACATTGGAATATTCCAGAGTTTTTTTAAAAATTAGAATAACACAATTGCTTACAATGAGACCCATATTACAACTAGGTGGAATTACACTGTTGCAGATCGGACCAAAATAAAAACGCATATAGCATCAAAAACCACTTGGAGAGCTTCTCGCTGCTTCTCCATTATCTGCGTTATCTGACCGGGAAAAGTTGAAGCCGACGCTCAACTTCTTCCGCGCAGACAACGCCAGTTTTACCCACCCTTGGCGGGGGAGGGGGGGATCTCTGGTGATATCGAGACAACTCCTCTCCCCCGAAATGAAAATAAAATATTCAAAAATAAAATTCTAAAATAAAATTTACAACCTTTATTTTTTTTTTATATGAGAAATCTATGATTCCCTTGAACATCAAGGATATTTATAGTAGTTTTTTTGTGGTTCCATATTTACCCATTGATTGTAAACAATTTTTTAAAACTAATAATTAGCTTTTATGTTTTTAATTTTTTCCAAAAATAGAAAATTTGAAATACCTCCCTCCAAGTGTGCCCTCCCCAAGTTGATGTTTTGCCAGTGTCGTGGTACAACAGGTTTTCGAACCACGCAAAAGGATAAGGGGGGGGGAGAGCGGAGCGAGGGAGGGGCTACAGTTCCTCTTCCCGCGCATTTCTCTGCTGAATGACGCCGTTGAGAATGCTCTTCTTTCACGGAAAGAGGCGCGCCACGCCAAGCTAGACAAAAGACGGTAGCTGTGGGTGGGGAGGGTGGTATCCCTAGGCGGCGACCTAAGGTTTGTTACGCTGGGAGGGGCGGAAGGCGCCGAGCTTCGGGTTTCGTCCGCGGTGCAGCGCCACATGCCTCGACCAGGCGAGGAGGGCAAAACCCGACGACGCGAACGTCTTGTTGGAAGTCTGGCACGCGCTCGGCGTCGAGACAAGAGCGGTGCGTGCGCGTGTGTACGTGTGTGTGCGTGCGTGTTCACAGCGCCTGCGAGCAAGGCTCTCGACCGGAGATCCTTCCTTCCCCTCGGAAGCAGTGCGACGAGTAAATAAAAAAAAACGAACATTAAACACGCACTCGCCTTTCGTCGGGGTATTTGTTGACCGAACACTCCAAGACCCAAGGAAAAAAAAAACATATTTTATTTTTCAAACATTTCCCCGAGACGTGGGAAAAAATAAAGTAAAAACGTCTTTCCGGACTTTTTTTTCTTTACTCCCACCGCAGCCGCCGATCTGTACAGGAAGAATTCGAGAGTTCCTGAAAGAAGCTTTTATGCCCTGCAACGTGCAACATGCCGAACCGCCCTCTGTAAAGAACTTTCTTCGGCGGGTCTGTTTACTGTGACTTCTGAAGGCTCCGGGAAGAATGCGCGCGACTATGGACAGGTAAGAGACGCTTTTCTGACATTCTTTGCCGCCCTCATTATAATTGCTGATTTCCAGTTTGTCTGCGTTTAGTCCGAAGTTGCTCTATTTTCCCATACACGCCCACCTGAATACTGCGCTGTTGTCAAGGTATATCCATTGTAAGGAAACTCGCTGAAAATTTAGCTGGTTTGATATCCTCATATTTGATCAACAGCGAAGCAAAATTCATCTACCGAAATCTTTAAGTTACAAAAGTTTCTTCCCGTCTCAGAATCCTACGTCGAGATAGGCCCATTACAATGAACTTTTTTATAAACTTCTTCGATACGAAAATCAGAGTTACAAAAAACGCCAAAGAGCTCTATCGTTAACAGGAGGGTTGTTTAATTAAGAACATTCACATGCCAGTCTGCACATGGGTGAGGCTTAGTTTTACAATATGTGCCCTTCAGATGGTGTCCACTGCCGGTTTGTTGCCTCGATAGTATAACTGAAGACAATCCTTTTATGCAATTGTTATTTGCATCAGGCTAATAGAAAAGTTTGAGAAGAGGCAAAACGCAGAGGTTTTCTGCTGCTCTCCACGGTCGTCGACGTGAGAAAGTTCAGCATGTAACCCGAAACATGAGATTACATCCCTGCATAGGGAGTCTGTGGGAACTTAGCTCTCGTAACAATGTTACAGGATCGATTCCAATTCAAGTAAGGTGGTACGTCAATGAGTTGTTTGGAAGATTCTTGCTACGGGGGGAATGATTAAGTGAAATATTTTGGACGTACTCCATTGCTACGCTATGTCGTTTGGTTTTTCTACGACGACATAGTGTATCAATGGAGTATGTCCAAAATATTTCACCTAATCAAGTTGGTACGTGATAGTTATTAAAGTACATAAGTAAATTAAATTGACAGTTTATACCTAAAGCCCTGGATTTATTGATGCATAACACACCACGTGTCCCCGGCATGCTGTATACAAAGTAAAACACCGGCTGAGTGCCAGTCAACACGATTAAGTGGTAGTTTTTTAAGTTTTGTTTGTGTCAGCCGTATTCCAGTCTGGAAAATAACACATAGTAATATTGTTAACATCTATGTAAAAGTGGGCATGTCATAGCACTAGCTGGTTTATGCTTAAACTCAGGGGCTAACTTACACCCCCGCCGATTCCCGATGTGAATGAAAAAGGAG